>CAJUYH010003633.1:0-31186 GCA_910591685.1 Galerucella tenella | reverse complement strand
TTAGCTATGGGGCACGTATGGTACACTTTATAGTACACCTTTGTACTTCACAGGTGTGGCGACTGCCATTGATCAGCCGGTCGGAGTCATCTGCCTGAGGTGGGGGAGCACGCGTCAAACGTCACATGTCACGTCAAACATCCCGTCGCACGTCGGGCTAGTTTATTTCCTTCTCTTTTCAATACCAGACAAGATTTTCTAGTTAATGCATAGCCCCCACTTTTTTGACTTGACTCCATAAAGAGCAAAATCTTAG
Source organism: Galerucella tenella (assembly GCA_910591685.1). Classification (NCBI taxonomy): domain Eukaryota; kingdom Metazoa; phylum Arthropoda; class Insecta; order Coleoptera; family Chrysomelidae; genus Galerucella; species Galerucella tenella. Next base: position 30,930 of record CAJUYH010003633.1, on the reverse strand, counting down.
TTCACCAAAATGTTTTGGTGATAAACTCTTATGAGGTTAGGTAGGCCATATATGGAGCTGAGGTATGCAGAGGTGATATGAGACGAGAAGCGATGTTCTTATATATTTTTCTGAGGCGATCTGAGGCAAGCAGATTTTGATCCCAAATCTACCTACCGTTTTAATGAAAAATGGATAAATGCAAATTATTACAAATGAGTAGAGTATAAAAAAAGAGGAATATTACCAGCTTCATGAAAAATAGTTATTTATGTAACTAGTGTGTGAAGTAGCCTTTTTTTTGACGAATGTGGAATGCGACAATCACATGAGTCGAAAAAAAGGTCTTTACACACGAATTGCATACAATATTTTTTCTACTAGCGAATATTTAATTAAAATGCAAGAGTTTAATAGTAATTTTATTTACGCACTAGTGCGTAAAGTAAGTTGAATTTTTCTTTAGAAGAATCTTTAACGCTATTATTAATTTCTAATAAGATATATTTTTTTCGTAAATACTCATGGATTTTTGGGGCAGTAAATCATTCGCAGCATTCTGTGCCACATCTAATATATTTGGTGGTGTATTTGCCAAGTAATCTGAGAGATCGTCAGAGGAATCCATCTTTATTTTTATAATCATCTAAAATAACATCATAGTTTTCTAAAAATATTCAATTCTTAAATATAAAATACAATTGCTTACCCTAGGTATAGTCGGAAGATCTCAATTTAAATTTTAAATGTCAGATTCAATTCACAAAGAAATGTCAGTCACTCACCGCCAACTTATGCCTATTTACCGTATTATTTCCAGTACTCAATAATTATTTAACAATAATTATTAGGTTACTTTACCGAATTCTATAGGTTTCTATCTCCAATTTTTGGAAAAAACTTAGATTTAATATCCGTTTATTATACCTATATTTTTATAAGACTAGATATCTATAACTACATACATATTGGAATTTTTTCTTTACGCACTAGTGCGTAAAGTAAAACTCTTTACGCACTCGAAAATGTGTCTAAAGTACGTACTTTACACACGGTAGTAGAGAAAAAGTATTTTTGTTGATACCATGGTAGTAGGTATTAAAAATTAAAATAACCTACTTACTTTGATGTTTGAATAAAACAATCTTAGTTTGAACTTATTAATTTGATTTTTGGAACTTTTTATTTCAGATCCATAAATATTCCATAGCAGCATTACACATATGAATTAACTGCTCCTATTTCCATTGGAAAAACATTAATGATAGCAAACTCAATATTTCCGTAACAGTTGAAGATAGGTATAGAACATTGTACATAAGCTATGTCTAGAATTTTCTTAAGAACCAAATAATAAGAAAGTTTGAATTAGACACTTCCACATGACGCATTTAAAACTACAAATTGACGTGTTCAGCGTTCTTTCCAACCCACTTCCATTTATCGGATATATTCCACTTGACTGTTTCACACTGTATAGTACCTACTAGCTATGAATACGACACAATCATGGAGCTACTATGAAGACGAGATGACACAGTCGATTATCTTATAATAGGAAAGTGGTGTCACATGAGTGACATTGTGATGTTAGCAATATGGCGTCGACGGCAGAGCCGGACTGTTTAAATGTTTAATCAATAAAAATATATTCACTGGTGAAATTTTTTTTCTCCTAGGTATAGCGTAGCGGCTTTTTGAATTTTTGATTAGAGGTGGTTTTCTTCGTTGAAGTGCACATTATCGTCCTTTTGACAAGATGAAATTGATAATATGGAAACACTGTATTTTGTTGGCTGCCAAGAACCTTTTTTCACAAATTTCAACCACATATCTCTTATTGATGGAGTACTAAGAAATCTACAAACATTAAATATAATGAGAAGTTAAATAAAACTTATTGAAGCACAAAGAAATATATTCCAGTACAGTCCTGTTTCGATTGTTTACTAACCTATGATATGTTGTTCCTGATGACTTTTTCGTATTTACACTGTCTCTACTTGTACCACTTTGTGAAGCACAAGAAACTATTATTGTTCAATTATTTAAATAGAAAAAAACGACACTAACAAAAAGAAAATCCAAAAATACCCAATTCACATCCGCAAAACAATACTAATGTCAAGTTGACAGAGAAGTGGTAGTAAAATGGCGGAACCGATACCACTTTTATGACAGGCGTAGCAACTCCTCTTAATACTAGCTCCATGGACACAATTAATAACATGTGACTGCTTGTTAGTAGACTTAATAACTACTAACGCTGTGACTATGAATAGGGCTGTTAATGTTTATTCCCATTTCAATAGGCTTATATCAAAGTCTAATGGTAGGTACAAATTAGAGTTTACTAGTAAGTTTGTAGTTTGCTATTTTCACATCAAGTTGTCTGTATATTAGTTTATCGATTTCAAAATATGTATACAAGTTCTGAAATGACCGCTATGCATTTTGTGTATGGATTGGAAAATGGTAATTCTCTAGAAAATAGACGTCATTATGATGAAAAATATCTGCATCGAGTGACGCTCCACCATTCCTCATTTGCACGTATTCACCAACTTTTATAGGATACTGGAAGTTAACAAAATAGTATATTAGAGTATAAGTGCATATTAAGGTCTTTAAAACACGCGCGATTTTTGGAGCACGACGGCGAAGCCGGAGTGCTCGATATAGAGCAAGTGTTTTAAAGACCAGTTATCCACGAATACTTGACGATATTTTTTTTATTGGTGCACTTTGAAATTATAAATACCGGTCTATAACTACTACAACAACAAGAAATGGAAATCATAGATGGAAACGTCAACTATATGTCAAATGGTTGAATTCGTGACGTATATGATGTACACCTTGCGTTGTCATGGACATGAGAAAAACATAAACTAATTTGTATTTTGATGGAAGTTCAACCCTATTGAGTTCTGTGAATGTCAATAGTATTAATTTAAATACCATTTCCTAAGATTTGAAAAATGGGAATATTAATATTTCAAACAATACCAACGGCACTTTCCATTTTAATTTATAAATTTGACATTGTTAAATATCGTTCGAATAAAAGTTTTGACGTTACAAACTACTCCTGTCAGATCAATAATAAAAAAATTGACATTTAGACATGATTTAGACCATAGATTTAGACTTCGTTTCTCGAGTTGTTGATGTTGCCACGGTAACTTTAAAACACGCGCGTGCTAAAAAGTTCGATTTAAACACGCTGAGGCGTGCTTTAAATAGGTAAAATGGTTCACCAATAAAAAAAACTTATTTGTATTTTGATGAAAGTTCAACCTCATTGAGTTCTGTGAATTTCAATAGTATTAATTTAAATGCCATTTCCTAAGATTTGAAAAATCGGATTATTAATATTTCAAACAATACCAACGGCGCACTTTCCATTTTAATTTATAAATTTGACATTGTCAAATATTGTTGGAATAAAAGTTTCGACGTTACAAACTACTCATGTCAGATCAATAATATAACAATTGTCATTTAGACATGATTTAGACTTTGTTTCTAGAATTGTTGATGTTGCCACGGTTACTTTAAAACACGCGTGTTTTTTAAAGTTCGATTTAAACACACTGAGGCGTGCTTTAAATAGGTAAAATGGTTCACCAATAAAAAAAAAATTCAAACAGCTCTGCTCGTTTCCGGATAATTGAAAATGTAAAACAAGACATTCTGTAAGAAATTGATCAACCAAAAAAAACAAGCACTAGAAAAACTGACTGGAGTTTCAAAATACCAGCAATTGCACCCTTTCACATTTAACGTGCTCAAGCTCTTTCGCCTCAAGATTTGGCCGAAAAATAAATAAAAACTATCAAAACTATAATAATAAGTATAATGCGGCTAGGATGACGTCATTAACTCGAAAGTTTGACAGTAAATTAATAAGACTGTTTTGGCGGGTTTATTGTTCAGATACCATAGACTACAGATAACCAGAATAAAAATTTGCTGTGGGTATTTATTGTGGGTATGATTAATGTCACTTTGGCCATGCCTTTCGCTACTTTGCCACAACTTTAGTAGCTATAAGAAATTGTTTATTTTGCGTATTATAACCAATGTACAAAATAGTGTTTTAGATATATACGTTGAAGCTAGATTGGTTTAAGCCGGTAAAAACAATTTAAGCAGATTACCAAATCGTGTATGCTTAAGCTCATAACGGCTTATTCGCAAACGTTAATGATACCAAATGTAACGCACCCTAATATAATTTTTCTCATACACCACTCGCGACAAAAACTAATTAAACACACTAACGTTTCAGGACCTTTCCCCAACCAGCAGACAACAAGTTTCATGGCTTGTGTGTGTGTGTATCGTCGAAAACATTACTCACATACACTGTGACAGATGTGACACGCACATAAAGGACACTTTTTGTACAATTTTTTTTTTGTTTCAACTAATCTCTCTTATTGTTGTGTGTGCATTTAAGCGGTAAAAAATCGCTTAATTCTATTTTTTAAACAGTGTGCGACTTCGGGGTGTATTCAATTTCTCCGGGTGTATTTGCATAAAAAATGTTTTAAATAAGTTTTTTTACATTGTTTGGTTTTGAAGTAGATTCGATTCGTATGGTAATACGGATGGAAGTTTGTTGATGATGGGTTGTTCGATGGGATAAAAATAGTGAAAGATTGTGTGGAATTTAATTTGGGTATGAATGCCTTTATTCTACCTTGCATTCACAAGTTGATGCATGTGGCTATAAATCAATTTTCTTCCACTTATTCCAGGCCTGATATGTTGGTGATAATGTTACATCCTGTATATTTCAAAATAATTTCAATCGATATGAAATATGGGACTTTTAATTTCGATTAAAATTGGAGACAGAGCAAAATTATTTTTCCAGGTGGAAAAACTCGCTGATTGACCTACACTGAGCAAAATGCCCTAATTAGATTTCTTTCTTAAGATGCCCTTAATAACTGGTACAAAAAATCAAATAGTGGTTAAAACAATTCAAGTGATTACTAGCATGTGCCTAATTATCACAAGTATGTTGACTTTGTTGAAACATTTTTATAACAGTTATTCGATAAAATGTTATAGTTAACTGGAAATCTAATTGCTGTTAATACATTCATTTCGTTATAGGCCTCATTGAATTGTTTCAATTCAGCACCTACTAGTCCTAATTAGGTACCCACTTAACACTATTCAGTGCCAACAAAATAGATTACCTACTTACAATTATGCAGTCCTCGTATAACGGTTATTAAGATATCCAATAATTTTTTAAAACGAAACGGCTGTTCAGCATCGAAATGCAGTTTTTTCTGGTCCGAACATTACCGATGTGATTGTCGATCTCCTCTTATTGGTTATTTGTGGTTGGAACCATGTTGGAACCTTGGAACACCCGCGCGCCGCGCATTTCACTTTCACATTTGGTTTGGGAGTGCGTTGAAAGTTTGTGTTAGGTGTATACGTAATAATTTGCAGATTTGGAATTTTTGCAATTAACTGTGAGGTTAGGTTGAAAACGCCGACAGTGTTAAATTGGTTTGAGTATATAAATGGCGTTCAAAAACCTATTAATACAGTGGCGATTAAGTGACTATAATATCTGCGTTTGAAAGTAAGTTACTTTTGAATTCTATATAAATTATAATTACATTTATTTATACCTAATGCCCTCAGGATTATTATCTCGAGCTTATTGTTTCTTGTCATTTTACAAACTATTATTAAAAGACGACAGAGTCATTATCCTAAGTAGAAAATATAGTATAGGAAGAATAGTCTCATACTTCATCTAATTTTGGCTAAAAGTCTGGTTATATAAGTACAAATTTTGATTTCATATTACCTATATGTTTTTTCTTAACTAGGTATTGTGTTAAATGAGCTAATCAATAAATTGTTCTTTCCGTAGATGAGGGCATTGATGATGAAAGTTTCAAGTTAATAGATGAAGCTACCATAGAAAAAACTTCCTCCGAGGGCACAAGTATTATGTTGTATTTTTGTAGTTTTATAGTTATAGCTCCATCAATTTAAATATTTTGTTATATTTTGTTAATATAAATGTTTTATAGCAAATTTAGTTTTATTTAAAAGTATCTAGAAATTGGCGAAAAATAAATCTCTGGATAGTTTTCCGGATAAACTGCCAGGCATAGTAATTTTAAATGAATAAAATTCAGATTATTATTCGAAAATATAGTACCTAATATTTAATGTATTATAGTCTAACCGCTATTAGAAAAGTTTATAATACTTATAAAAGTGCACTCGATATCGGTTATATGACATATCATATATTCTTAAAAAAATCTAATAACGTTTACTTTTTACCAGTATAATTGTTACTAGAATATCCCATAATCTAAATTAAGTGCCCTCGATTCCGATTGTACAAAATTCTGTTTGTTATTTGAAAATCTAATAACCTTTACTATATGACAGTACAATTGCAACTAGAAAAGCCGATAATATTTATTAAGTGCACTCAATAACAATCATGAAATTATTTTTTCATTGGAAAATCTAGTATCCTCTACTATATGACAATATGTTGCTATTAGAAAATTCTCTAATATCTATTAAGTGCACTCGATAACAGTTGGACAAAATTCTATTTTTATTTGAACATCTAGTAACGTTTACTATAGGACAGTATGATTGCTATTAGAAAATCTTATAATACTTATTAAGTGCACTCGATAACGGTTATACGAAATTCCTAAAAAGTATATCTATTAACAGTTATTCAGTGGTGTCCAACAAAGTGACTTTAATAACCATAATCATGAACTTACTTGATGCCTATTTCATGCAAGTTTCTAATAACTGTTATTCAATTTTTGCTAACGGTTAATGGAAATTTCTTTCAGTGTAGTCCAAGTATCTGTATACTCATATAACTTTTCATTTTCTTGAATGCTTTGGAAACAGAACAATCTGGCAACTTAAGTGTTTGCTTGATTAAAAAAATCATATTCTTAGCTAATAAATTGGGTACAAAAATGAAATAAAATAATTTTATGTCCAGTGTAAGCGCCTGTATTTATGCCCCAAACCACCCCTAGTCTAAATCATGTGACCAAATGAATTCTAGATTCCTATCTAACGACACATGTTTAACAATATCACATGAACTGATTTCTTTTGATTGACTTAATTACTATTCACGCTTCAAGGATTTCTCATTATAAAAATCAGAATAACCCAATAAAACGGATGTGGGTAATTATATGATCTAAACTATTTATATGAAAGTGTCCGATGACATAACTACGGGTAAAATGGAGACGACCAAATGAAATAATAAATCACAATATTTTTTTTTACCCTCACTACACTTATTAATTCCTTTCGTTAAATTTGTATGACAACCTGCTTAAACACCCTCATAACTGTAGTGTTCAGACAGCGGTGTGGATGGACTCAGATAAAATCACAGGGGGTTTATCCTATTACCACCATTTTTCAGTCATCAAAATAAAATATAAAGTAAAAGTGACATGCCTACGGAGAAAGAATCTAGTGGTTACTGGTCTCAATCAACCGTTAAGGAGAGTATAATGTAATTCACCATACAGGACATGGGATGGATGAGGTGGGAATGAAATAGCAGATCCAATGTATTATTGGAAAAAAATAGGCAAAGCCAAAAATGGGAGAAGATTTGACCATTGGGAAAATCTAGACAATCGAAGATTCTGCTGGGTGACTACAATATGTTGAATGCCTAGGTCAGAGCTCAAAATAGTAGAGTCGGAAGAATGTAAATTCTGTGGTATGGAAGAAGAGAAATCCATCGTCATGATTGGCACAACAACAAGGAGACTACTGGATGGAAGAGGAACGCTTACCTAAGTTAAGGCCTGCAGATATCCTAAAATTCCTTCAGGAAATAAGTCTAAAGGAGCTACTAGTCTTTGAGACTTTTGTCAGGAACTAAGGAGCGCAAAAATACACCTGTATGATAAAACCATGTATTATAAAAGAAGCAGCGAGACCAGGGAAGGTGGAAATACCAGGAAAGCCCTAGATCTTCTCGGTAATTCCCAGATACCTAGGGAAGTCTTACTATTATTTTGAAAACCTTATGTTAAGTTATGAGTGAGACCCAAGCTATACCAGGACAGACAAGGAAATAGTTTTCAGAGAAAAACTGATTACATAACCCAGCAGTTTGGTTTCAAAATCATCAATATAAATATTTTTACCTCAGCTCTTGTATAATTGAACGTATTTTCTGATATTGGGCTAATAACGGAACTGATCATACAGCGAGCATGTAGACAATTAATCTGAGGAAAAAAGAAAGAGCTCGCAAATTGAAGCCATGATTCCTCTTGAATCCGAGTTCAAATATTGTTATCAGATTTGAGAAAATGTTCAGTTACTATTATTTCACGTCATGATAATATTCAAATCAAAATATATATTTTATCGGAAAACCCCAGAAGCCCCTTATTCGAGCCGCTGATTATTTAAATCAGAAATATTGTTTTTAGCGAGGCAGATGTGGCAGATATTATGTGCTACGTTCTTCTCTGTCGGGGTTAAAAGCTGTGAAATAATGCGTACAGATTACTACTTTACCGATTGGATGAGCGCATTTGCATTTCAATTCACAATTAACGCAACCCGTTGAATGAACTACCCACTCCGAGCCCCTCTTTTGTGAATGCGAATCGGAAGGAACTGTCTAGGTGCTCGGTTGTATCACAAGAGAGTATGACACGTGCACCTTGAAATAGAAATGTAAATTAGCTAGATAATTACTAAAATCATTATTTTTGAATCGAACTGTTTGAATTCATTGATGATTTATCTTAGAATATGACAATCAATTGTTTGTTGTAAATTTGATGATGTTAATCGAACCTAAAAATAGTTATCTCATCATTGAGAATTATAAAAAAAATCAATTGTGGTCTGAATTCAGATGAAGAGTTGACGAATGGTCCAATTATTCCAATATGGAGACTGAAAGCTCAAATTACTCTGGAGCTAAAGAAGTCGTGTTGACACAACAAAAAGTTTGAGAAATTTACTGAGAATCTTACAATCGGCCAACTTGATGAAGATAAATGTTCCCTGGTGCAGGTGATTTACAGGAACGACCTTAAAGAAAGATGGACGTCCAGCTTGAATTCTTATATGGCTCACTCAAGGATGCTGCATGACAATACGTCGTGCTATTGAGAAGAGCACCCTGGATATAAAACAAATGTGGTTCGATTCTTCATGTTCTTCGCCGTCAGAAATACAGGAACAATATACAACCGCGTAAAATGTAGAGGAGCAGCTGGAGGACGCATTTAAGGGTCAAACGAGGTCTTTCCTCATTTCCGGCGAGAGTTGGCCCCCAATCGAGAGATGTTCAATGGCATAATTTTACACAAAGCCTCAAAAATTCTGAGAAAAATCGAAAAAACCGTGTTTTTCATATTTAAGTTCTTTCTCGCACAAAAAATTTATTTTCGTGAAACTCACAGGTAACTTAACTTTCTATATCGCAAATGAGCTGTAACTTTTTCGAAAAAAAAAAATATTATAATATGAACAAAAAACGAAAAATTACCCATAACTTCAACCTAAAAAATTAATGTAAAAATTCCCGTTATTCTAGATTTACAGTGTAGGTTTATAACGTTGAAACGTCTACTTTCAGATGGTGTATTGATATATATTGTGATATGTCCCATTTGGCCATAAAACAATGGGAAGAAAAAGATGAATCATGAGACAAAATTTTATTTTAAAATTTATCATAATACAATTATTTGTTATATTAAAATTGAGGGTACACCCTGAAGCATTATAAAAGTTAAAGAAGTTCCAACAATAATTTGTTATAAATAAATCGCAAAAAAATTATTATGGAGCTGTAATAGGGAGAAGCGTGACACTGACAGATGATGATTTTCGAGTAATGTCAAAGTCAAAATACTTTACCTGCTGCATATGTCACTTCAACTGCCGCAAATGCGGCAGATAAAGTAAAGGAAGGTAAACTGTTTGCTTACTTCCAGAGATCAATCTGATAATTGACGGCTTTACTGACGGTTGGCGATAATAGTTATTTATTGTACCAAGGCAGTAAAGTGATTCTTTATCGGACGAGTCTGAAATTATTTGACGAGCGAATTCTGAATTCTGAGCAGATGACGAGAAAATTTTGTATGCACCACGTCAGTAAAGTGTCTTTATCGGACTCGCCCGCTATTCGCCTCGCTTCGCTCGTCTCATAATTTCAGACTCGTCACTTTACTGCCTTGGTACATAAATAACTATTTTCTTCAACCATCAAAAAATGTTGACGTTTTTGTACTATTTTCAGGTGCAACAGCCATCAATTCCATTACCATACAAAAATTTGCTCGTTGCTTTGCAACACTTTTAATCCTAGGATTAAAAACGCTACTTTTAATACTAGGACTAAAAGTAATTGCATTTGAGCTCTCAAATTGAAATTTGAAGAAAAAAACATTGTCTCTTACAAACTTAGTAATTGGGCAACTATATATAGGTATTTATTTGTTATGTATAGTGATATTGAATTTACAATCGGAACAATTATTGCCAAAATTCAAAGCACCACTGAAATTATTAATAACAATTTTCGAACAATTCAAAAGATTTTCATTAATGTTAGAACAACTCAAAATATTCTCCGTAACTGTTGATGAAACATTCGAGGAAATATCTAAACAGGTACTTGTACCTTCTTTGTCAGCTTGCAATATTTTTCTGGCAGTATTCTCTTTGTTAATACGTGATTCTTCAATATATCCTTCTGCTACCATACTCGATTTCCAACCTCCATGTCTTTTAAGACAAGTGAGGTCACCGCCACCATCAATAAGAAGTGTAGCAGATGTTCTTCTTAGCGAATGTCCAGTCCATATACTCCTTCCAATTTTCTAACTTCCAAAATTTTGCAATTTCTTGCGGCACGTCACTAATTTTGTGAATACCAACAACCATTCTTTGGCACTTCCCATTAACACACTTCAAAAATAAACGACGTTCCTGTATATTTGATGACCGTAGTGCAACATATTTTCGAAATAAACGCAAATAATTATCGCCTATAATGGTAAACAAACGAGGTTTCTTGTTTTTTGTCTGCAAAATTTTTACGACCAGGACCGAGTCCATATCTCCAATGTCATCAATTTTCAAAAAGCTAGTTCGTCACAACGCATAGCACCTCCAATTCCTAATACTAGAACAACCTTTATCATCAAATATACATTATCAGGTGCCATATCCAGGAACCGATCCACTTCCTCCTTTGTAAAAACCCGGGTCCGGAACTATAGGGACACACGAATTTCTTAGTGATTTTGCGAAAAATCGATAGTACTCACCTATTTTGAGGATTATCCGTCGAAAAATTTGCGGGTTATACACAATTTACAGAGAAAAATCCAATAAAAGATTTTTTTTCGCCACTTGAACTATCACTTTTGGACTAAATATTTTATACAAACAACCGTTTAAACGTATCACACTGAACGGGAAAGTGATGAACAACATGTTTTCTCGCTAATAATAACAACATTTCAGTGAGTTTCTTCAAAATATTGTTTAAATTACCACTTTTATAAATATATATTTGACAGGCTACAAATGTGTATGAAAACAATTAAATCAAATGACAAATGACATAGAAGCTCTAGCGTAATGTTTGACATGGTTGCCAGCTGTAAACGATTACGTGAGAATCATGATATTTTTAAAATATTAATTAATTATTGCATTCGAATTTCATCTTAGAAAGTATTGGATGAGAGGGATGAATGCATTGTAATGCACATCAATCTATTCAAGAAGAGGAAAAAAATATAATTATTGGATTCACCCTTCCCCTTCTAGAATAACTTAGGGTGGATTACAAAGTATTGGATATCTTTTGAGGGCAAGGCATATTTTCATTGTGTTAGGGATTCATTTTGTAGCAGTGTGAAAACTACTACAAAAATGATATGATTAGTACGTCTACTGACGTCCACTTGACAATCAATATTTACCAACAATACCAGATATCCATGACTACCGACTTGCTATCGCTGTTATAATTAATAGGACGGTGTTCAAGTTTATCACCAAATTATTATTTTTGAATAAAACCAAATTTATTTCAATTTTAACTTGGTTGGAGGAAAAATAGTATATATCATACGGACTAAAAGTGCCTATTTTTACTCGCCATTTTGCATTCGCTCGGCTGCGCTGCGCTCCGCCTCGCAACTGCAAATATTGCTCGTAAAAAAAATATGCACTTTTAATACTTATAATATAATATACTAATATGTTATAATGTATAAGATGTGCGTAGGGTTGCCTGCAGAAAATCGTTGAGTAATGTAGGTAAATCATGCATTGATGGGTGTCAGTAATGTCTGATTTTGTCTTATTTTGAGAACGTTAATAGCATATGCTAATACACGGTCGACGTAATAGTTATTTATGTAACGGGCGACTTACAAACCCTTGGGCCAGAGGCCCTAGGCTTGGTAAGACGTCGCCCTCAGGGCATGAACATTTGTTTTTGCCTGCGGTACATACAAACTTTTATGTCATACTAGTTCGTTATCGCAATCCAATCTCAATACAAATCAGTGTTTTAAAAAATCCGATTTGAATTAATAGGTGAATGTTGAGAAACGTAGATGTCATAATATCACAATAAATTTTATGTTTCAAAGTTAGAAGTCAAAATTAACGAAGATTTTGAAATTATTGAAAAAGCAAAGAAAGCAACTGTAAATCTGTTGCCAAAAAAGTCTAAAGAAGCTTACGACATGGTTATTAAATGAGTTGAACAAAAAATTATTTCTCTTTATGCCAGTGCGGGCCATATAGTACGACATTAGATAGTTGGTAACTAAGCAATAAAAACACAATAATGAACTAGTATGACATAAATAGTACATTGTTTACCGGGTAGGAAAAGCTTAACATTCCTGGACGACTGTGAAGATTGCTAAGTCGAGGCGCAAGCCGAGACTTAGCAACACAGAGTCCAGGAATGTGGCTTTTCCTACGAGGTAAACATACTATTTTTCCGCAAATCGTTTAAAATTCGACAGATATTGATTGATTTAAAAAAAAACGCGATAATTTTATTCCCAAATAAATGGTGCTTTGAAATTCCTAATAAAATTACTTGGGTTACTATGGAAACGTATTGAGGTTGAATTGTCAAACTTGACGCTTATAAATTTAATTGCTGGTGTTCTCGAAAGTAAAATGATAAGTGATGATGAAATTTCCATTCCTGGGACTCCTCCAGAGCTGGTTGAGGCAGTGAATACTGCTTCATTAGAATTATTGCCAAAGAAATCAAGAGAAAAGTACGAAAATGCATACAGACGTTTTATGGATTTTTTTTTTTTTTTTTTTTTTTTTTTTTTTTTTATTGAGAATATATATACTTTATTTACTTCTAAGTATTATAACAAAGCAGTATATATAATGGGTTAATAATAATAATATTAACACTATAAATAAAACACTTCGTCCATGGATACAGTGTCAGGCAATGTTCCAAGAACAGAGGCAGCATTTCCGCGCTGAATTGCTAAACTGATGCGTTGGGTGAGATAAAACGTCGAACGAGTTTCGCCCGATGAAAATGACAACTTAGCTCCTATTTCTTTGACTAGTGCCTTCGCATCTTCGCCCCAAGGACCTAAGGTTTCTACACCAAGAGCAAGGAAATGGTAATTAGGAATGAGACAGCTGTATCTTCTATGTTTGAAATCCTCTGCCGAGTTCGCTGCGGATCCAGACTTTTTCGAAGTTGATCCAATGTGAGAGGGGGCCAATGTGTCCACACAAGTTGCATCCCAGAGCAAAGCTTTGCCCATAGACCAAGGGATTAAAGTCAGACCATCCGGTCTTTTCCCATCATCCCTTGAAAGCCCAGGTGGTTCTAGAATTGATGGAATTCCTGAAGATGATAGAGCCCTTTTGATTATTTCATTCAATGCTGCATGACGTTGCTGTCTTCCGGCGCTACGTGGGCAGGACAGCCCATGATGACCAAGACGCGAAACTAAGGATCCACAAACACATACATGTTCTTCGCACAAAGGGGCTCCTAAGCGAAGTGAAATCCCAATCCGGAGAGAAGTACCATCCAACAACGTTCCTATATTGGATGAAGGAACAGCATGAAGCCAGGCAGAGGATTCCTTTTCTATCGATGCCAAAAGTCTGGCATCATCAACACTGGATAGATTCAGCAGAGAATCAAATTGTTTTTTGACCATTGGCAGGTCCCAATTTTTTTGGATTCCAGGGCATTCGGGAAACTCGGTATCAGGGCAGACGGTTTTCCACAAATCCGTGGCTTCCTTAACGTAACTAATCTCACCATCACAAAATGAGGGGGGTAAAATAGATCCAACGAGATTAGAAACGAAATGGGAAGAGGCAAGAAAAGCTGGAATAGCAAAATCTGCGGCACGGCGAATTCCCAATCCTCCGAACTTGATAGGAAGGGTAGCTTGAGTAATTTGTCGCTCGTCCAGTTTGATATTCAAAATTGATTCTAGGTTTTGGGCAGTAGTTCTGTCAAATTCATCCAGAATGTCAGAAGATTTCCAGCTTGGAGGGGTTCTTAGTAGATAGGTGAGTTTAGGTAAAGCAAAACAGTGTCGGAGCAGGTAGAGGGCAACATGGGGTTGTAAATTTTGCAGACGTTGTGACATTAGGTAATAGTTGTGCAGCTTGGCTTCAAAAATGGCAGGCATAGCGTCTTCTAAAATTGGAGCTCCCAACAAAATCAAATCTTCATCACGTACTAATCGGATCCCCGGAGTAACTTCTTGAAATGAATTCAAAATAGACTGCAAATCATCAGAAGGGCTGGATGAACAAAAGTGAATTTCACATTTGTTAAAGTTTAGTTCAAGTCCAATGCTTTTGAAAAGTTCAAGTATTCTTTTCAAGTCTTCCAAAACGCAGTCTGCTGGTCCACCCAAACATCCATCGTCCAGGTACCAAATATTTAGTTCACTATTGAGAGTTTCAATAATGGGGTGAATTGCCAAACTGAAGGTCATTGGTCCCAATGGGTCACCCTGTTGAGATCCGACTTCAGAAGAAATGAGGGCATGGTTGTAAAGGAGCTGAGATGGAGTCGCGTAGCACTGCCATAGGTATGGAAAAAGCTGGGGAGTTTTCTGTTTAACTGCCTGAAGAAGAGTATCTCTCTCCAAAGAATTGAAAGCGTTTTTTACATCTATCTTCAAAATCACTTTAGTGAAGTCTGAGGGAGTCATCCTGTAGAGCCTTGCTGCATGTGTCATTGCTTCACATCCACCGTTAGTGCCAAATCCCATCTGTTTAGGGCGAAAGTATTCTCCTAAAACTGCTTTAATGTGCAGGCAACCAAGTTTGGAAACTAGTCTTCTCAATGTACATCCGACAGCTATGGGCCTGACTCCTCCGTCTTTCTTATTGAGGGCACATAAGGAAGCCCCGTAGAGATATTTGCAAGCTTCCTGATTGACCTTTCCAGCAAGCATTAGATTACATAAAGATGTAATTGCTGTCAAGAGTCTGGTACTTGCTTCACCCAAGGCACGAAAGAGAAGGTCCTTTAGGTGTTGTGATCGAATTCCATCCATACCTCCAGCAGAACCATTGGGAAAACTTAGGATAGCTTTATAAACATCGTCATTGGAGACTACAAGACATGCTTCATCAGTATCACAAGGTGGATCCGGGAATGTTAGAGGACGTGAAGGTTTTGGATGTTTCTGACGAAGTGCTTCCAAAGTTTGATGATCATTAGGGGCCAGAGTATCATCTGAAGAAATGAGACGGACTGCTCCACGAATATCTCCATCAGCTACCTTAGATTCAATTCGTCGCCATAAGGATGACTTTGCCGGTTTCAAATTAGTAGGCACGGGTTTTGAAGAACTCAAAAGCTTGACTCTCTGCTTTATGATCGCTGTTAAAGATTCCTTTTGCGACTTGTTTTGAGGTATGTTGAGCACCAAAAATGCGAAAGTAAACAGTTCCTCCCAAGCATGAATTGAATTTGTTGTTGTACAGCGATTGATTATTTGAGCTAGTTTATCGGCAACAGTAACTCTAGCTCCTCTTGGAATCCTTCTGAGTAGGCGAACAGATGACTTCATATTCATTATCGTTTCTTCAAAGGAGAAATTTTGATCCGACGAGGCTCCATCAGTATCAGGGGTAAGCTGAGGGTGACATCTTCTCTTATGAATTTTAAAATGTTGTAATGGCATACTTCCTAGACCTTTGTTTAAAGATGAAATCTTCAACATTATGGGCCAATTATTCAATGCTGAAGTCAACCCTTGCACTTAAACACAATGTAGATATATCTACATACTCAAAACTTCGTTCTTTATTGAAACGGCAAGCTCAAGGTTATAGGGCAAAGAAATCTAAGATTTTAACGAAGGAAGAAAGTGAAAAATTTATCCAGGAAGCTCCAGATAAAGAAAATTTAATGATTAAGGTAATTTACAAGGTTTTAATTTCTATTTAGATTATAGCTTTATTTATTTTTTAGGTGGCTGTAATATTTGGTATTTCTGGGGCCTGTAGAATGGATGAGTTAGTCCGAATGACTGTACACGATATAGAAGACTTAGAATCTAAGCTTTTAATCAGCATACCTGATTCGAAAACCAACAAACCAAGATCATTTGTAATTAATCAGATCTACTTGAATGTTTATCGAAAGTATGTTTCGTTAAGACCAGAAAATATGAACAGTGACCGATTTTTCTTTAAATATCAAAGCGGAAAGGGTTGTAGACAAGTGGTAGGAATTCATCAATTTAGAAAAATGCCCAAAATAGTTGCTACTTATTTGAACTTGGTAAATCCGACAGAATATACTGGTCACTGCTTTCGTCGGTCTTCTGCAACAATATTGGTTGACTCTGGTGCCGACATAACTAGTTTAAAGAGGCATGGCGGATGGAAGTCATCAAACGTTGCTGAAGGATATATCGAAGAATCGCTTAACAATAAGGTTGAGGTGGCAAATAAAATTTTCACAGTACAAAATATTCAACAAAATGACCCTACCACTCTACATGTTGTCCAAAATGTTTCTCATAGTTCTAAGAGTGTTCCTCCAATGTTCAATAATTGTACTAACTGTCAAATTACTGTAAATATAACAAATTGATCTTAAAAATGTATTCAGCAATGACTTTGATGTTTTCAAAATATAAAAATTAATTCCTTATAAGCAATGTGTTTTCAATCATTTATGTAGAACACTAACAACTGTACGGAAATATCATTTCCTTACAGTAAGGAAGTCCTGACTTTTTCCTCAAGAAATTTTGACAGGAATGTCAAAATTTCCTAGCGATTTGCGGAAAAAAATATTTACCGAACAAGAATCACCTTTCGCGAAACTAGTGGAGGACAGCAATTTGAAGGAAAACCAGCACGGTCTAAAAGATAATTCAATTGCTTTTGTCGATATTATCGCCGCCTATGGTGCGTGTTGGTGGTAAATTTAAATCCATCTTATACCAAACGCTGATGTACGAGTTCTGGTAATTTAGACGATATGCTATCTAATTAAAGAACCTGGCTGACACAACGGCTAATTGCCGATGCTTGTATTTCGAATGTAATCCTCTAGTTTAGTGGTCGTGATGACCCGTAAGCCATGTAGATGACGACGATCCTGGGTGTTATACAGTATGAGTGATAAAACGTGAGTGTCTCACCTAAACTAAATGAGTTTAGTGAACTTTATGTTTACAGAAATATATCGATATTTGGAAAATATATGAAAATTTAAAAATTAGGAAAATGTATAAGTAACTATGAATAACTATATATTCGTTTGTTTCAGATGTTTATTGAAGTTCAAACGTATTCTTGCTTTCATTTGACACTTGGTCTACAATTTGCTTACTTCTTAAGACATTTCTTTCTCCTTTTCTCTAGTCTGCAATTAGATAACTGATAAATAGATTTATGTAATTCATGAACTTTATGATAATTAACTTTCGTGGCTAAATCGGGCAAGACCAAATGAAAAGAGAAATAATTATTATGAACTTTATCCTTTTCCATAAGCGTTATTGGAAGCAATCTTAGCTTCAGTTTCCCCCAAAATTTTCAAGGTTCACACCAGCTAACAGATAAATAATCCATTTTCTCGTAATTTTGACCATAATCCTACTATCTTCGATGTGCTTTATCCTTAACGATGATACGACACTGCAACAGCAGCTGCCAAACCTTCTAAAACTAAATCTGAATTTGATAATTTGATTAGTGTATATAGAAAAAGTTTTATGGGACTTTTGATAAACAAATTCGATAGTATTGACTGTGTCTAAGAGGTTAAAGTTCATAAACATTAAAGCAACACATTTCAAAAATATTCTATAATCTTTCTAAAATAATCTCACGACTTTCTCATTTCAGCAAATAAAGCTTATTAATACTTATCACTATTTCAAATTTAATCACAAACATTTTGGCTAGAACAGCGTACAATAAGTGGGTAGTTTTGTTTAAATATTTTATTGTATAAGCTCATCTTTAAGATAGGGAAAGTACAGTGGAATTAATAAGAATCATCAAAAGTCAGGAAAATGTTTTCTGGGCTAGAAAAGATACCATCATAATAAAATATTCTGTACCTATGTATGTATATTGGGGTGTCATTCACTGATACCTCGAAGATCTATTGAGTCCCTTTACTTCTACTTAGTTCCTAAGGAGTGTCTCAGCAAAAGCAAAGGAAAAGTCTGTTGAAAATTGAATTGAAGAAGCAAAAAAGGTATTTTTCAGAGACCTGGTTCTTGATTGAGGGAGTAGACCTTCCGAAGAGAACACATATTTTGACTTTATCTGTCTTGTTTACTTCACCATTGCTGTTTTCTCAGGAAGCTATACTCCTTCAGTAACAACGGAATTTCGGAATTTCCATTATTGTTTATAGTTAAGTTAAGCACGAAGGGTAGAAAATAAAGCGACCATTCATTTTCTTCCTGTCGTTCCGTTCGCTTGAAGATGCCTTGACCTAACTTAATGGTGTATATATGTTGATATTCTGTTGTGACATTCACTAAGACCTAAAATAACTATTGTGGCCCCTTTCTTTCACTCAGTTCCTGAGAAACGTTCCAGAGACTTGGTTATTCCTCCAGTTTTTTCTGGAAAAATTTCAATATATCCGTTGACTTTGGTGCATGTCTGTATCCATTCATTCTCACCTGGTTATAACTTTCCAGCAGTATCTTTGATTGTCTAGATCTCCCCGATGGTCAGGTAGGAGTATATTGTATGTATGTATGTATGTATTTTGGGGTGACATTCACTGATACCAAAAAGATCTATTGTTCGCCCTCACTTCTACTCAGTTTCTGAGGAGAGTCTCAGAAACTGGTAGTTCCTTTAGTCCTATTTCCCGGAGGAATTTTAGGATGTCTCCAGGCTTTAACTTAGGCAAATGTTCCTCTATTATCCAGTAATCTCCTAGGTGCTGTGCTCTAGGATTCTGAAGTGCTGTGCAGTTGTAAAGTATGTGAATGGAGGGTTCTTCTCCCATTCCACAAAATCTGCATTCTTCTTCCTCCACTATTTTGAGTCTTTTTAGGTGCCCATTCAGGCGACAATGTCCCGTTAGGATCCCTGTTAAAACTCTTAGCGCAGTTTTACTTTGACTTATGCAGTCTTTTGAACAGGTTGTAGTCACCCAGAAGAGTCTTTGATTGTATAAGCCCTACTAGATATTTCCAATGGTCAGATCTTCTCTTTTTCTCGGCTTTACTTATTTCTTCCAATATTATATTGGGGCTGATTCCGCAAAAGGGTTAAGGCCCCCAAAAAGGTATTTCAGTCCCCCTCCTTGCTAGTTCATCTGCTATTTCATTTCCTTCTATTCCAGTGTGTCCTGAAATCCATAGTAAGGTGACTATATTGTTCTCGCCTAGTTCATTGAGTTTGTCTAGGTATTCTCACACCATTTTGGAACTGATTACACAATAGGTCAGTGCCTTAATGGCTGCTTGACTATCCGACACTATGATAATCCTTTGTCTTCTGTATCCTTTATCAATATTGAACTGGACGCACTTTCTTATGGCGTGGATTTCCGCTTGAAGGATACTTGGGGTTTTCCCAAGCTTTCAGAGTGTTTGGTTCCTGGCCCGAACACTCCTATCCCAGTTCCTTCTATTGCTTTTGAGCCGTCTGTGTACCATTGAATGGCATTCCTTTCAAGTCTGGTAATGGTATTTGGATCCCATTCCTTCTTGTTGCTCAATTTCGTAACGAATTTCTTTGAAAAGTTATACTTTTTTATCATACCGTCTTGTGGCATGTCCCAGGTTGTCTGATTTCTAAGAAGTGAGAAGGTGGTTTTTTTTTAATGATTCTCTCTCTACTTAGTCTGTATCTTGTTTTTTCTGCAACGATTTCCACCACCACATGTAGAGGGGTGAGGTTGATAATCACTTCCATGGCTGCCGTTGGGCATGTTCTCATTGCTCCTGTAATGCATATACAGGCTAGTCTTTGAATTTTAGAGAGGTTTCCTCTCGTCGTCAATAGGCTAGTTCCACTACTCCACGCAATGGCTTCATAAGTGATGATTGGTCTCACTATGGCAGTGTACATCCAGCTAAGGATTTTTGGGTTACAACCCCAGTTTTCTCCTGCCAGATTTCTGCACACCATTAGAGCCATTTTTGCCTTGTATGTAATCTCCTTTTCGTGTTTGTTCCACAAGAGTTTACTGTCTAGAATTAAACCTAGATACTGGACTTCTTGTCTCTATTCAATCTCGTTCCCATCAAGTTTTATGGTTTTGAGGTTGAGTTTTCTTTTCTTAGTGAAGGCTATCAGGATCATGTTATAACGACTTATGCATTTTAAGTCCTATGGCAAGATCTGTTCCTTAGTAAGACCTTTGTACCTAAATATCTTTTGTGATATATTTATTAAATTTTTGTTATTTCTGAGAAATTGAAAGAAAATAGAGGTTCGCCCATTAACCCATTCAATTCACCGGAAATGACAAAAAATAATCCTTCGAACCATTTCTTTTTCTTATGATCTTCTTTCTAATATTTGGTCTATGGAAGAGCTAAAGTTAAGAATTCCTTTCTTAATGTTCTCCACAGGTAGTATGGCCATTAGTGATTAGGATAATATGCCTTGGTCCATACACTAGCCAGACCTTGGACCAATACAATAAAGTCAGCTTGGCCCGTCGACTAATTTTCACCAATTCTGTTCGTTCCCAAGACGCGCTAATATAGTTCTCGCACGACGTTGACGGTATGAAGAATATCGATAGTATATTCGGAAAAGTGTTAACCTTTCAACATAAAGAAATCGAAAAAATGATGTTAATAGTTAAAATCCAATGAAACAATTATATTAAAGAACTATCGTTCCATAATTACTAATGTATTGTTGATAATTGAATCTATTTTCCAATTATTATCAGCACATAGTTAGCACTTTAGCTTTTTCATAGTTAAACGTGGCAATATGAAATGTTTCCAGCCAGATTTCTTTTCACCGGTTTAGAGTTTGCCAAACCATACTAATACCAATGCAATATACTATTTTAATGTTAAAAGTTAGTACCAAGCTTTTTTGGTTCAAAACACTGTGGCCATAGCCATGATCCAATTTACTTGTAGTATCAGGTGGATATATTTCACGGCTGACTCTATATTCATTCAAAATATCTCCACACCAATCAATATTAAACTTTCTTCACTAAAATTACTCATGATTGCCAGCTCTTCCATCAGTGTTTAAACTCATTAGCCAAATATATTTGTATAAAATTTTTGGAGTTTATACTTTGACGTAGGTATACTTTTGAGCTTGCCCTCGTATTTCTTCTGCAATCAAATTCTCGATCAGACCCGTTTAAGAGCTAGCGAGAAAGAACTCATTACGAGGCGTGAGGTAAAGAACGGTCATGGACTGACACCTATCAGTCAGGCCCTTAGCAATGCAAATGCACTCAAGTAAACAATTAAGGTTTGTTCCATGGCCTGATACCATAATACAAACGTTGTTGTGGGTTTTAGATTCGTCATAAGGTCTTTTAATTAAAAAGTAGGTGCAGCAAAGTCTTTAAACAACTAGAATGATACCGATGATATCGCAAATGAATTATTTTCACGATTGGATTTTATTGATCTATTAAATCCATTCAAGTTTGAATTAAATATCTTGTTTATTTCTTTTATGCCTAAAACGTAGCTATGAACTTCTGATGAATTATAATTTATATTATCCCAGAAGCGTACCTATGACTTGCTAACCCCCGATATATAAATTTCGTAACTTATAACGTAGCACAAGGAGATCCGTAAGACTTCAGAAGATAATCAATAGGACGACCACTGTACCATTCATATATTGCCCATACGCAAGACGCTGTTATGCCAGAGATACTCCATCTTTTTGCTGTTGCGTTGTGGTACGATGACAGAAGTAAGGTGATTTTTAGGTTAGTTTTGAATAAATTGACGGCATTTCCTCCGGTTTCTGGAAATTCCTATTGATGCTTCAAAGAATTGCAGCACTTGCCAAATAATCATAATCATCCATTTTTATGAGAAAATTACCTAAATGACCCAGTTGTGATTTGTAAATCTATAAACACAAGTTATATTCTTCTCGTTTCTCGGTAATGCTTACTGAAAGTAAACTATTAGACACTTTGTTCAAAATTTCAAACGTATCCTTATCCGCAGGATAGATACGGTGGTTTCGGTGCGTTACGATGCCCGTATCGTAGCGGACCTGTCGTCGTATCCGTAAACGTATCCTAACCGACCTGTCAGTTGTCAATAATGTCAATGTTGTCATTAATGATAGAACGTCCAGGCGTCCTACGGGCAGGACAGAGCGTCCTGCCGGTAGGACGTGAAATTTCTTGCACGATTTCGAATATAACGGGTACTGCTAGAAGGACGGAAATAGGTTCAAAAGAGTCTGGTTTGCTTACTACTCGACCACCGAGAAATATGCAAAATGTTTATCTATAACGTCAGATTTATTACATAATTTTTGCTTAAAAGGAACTAAAATTCCTACCGTGTGTCCCGCGACACTTTCTACTTTTTTGTTAAGCTTCTTCTCTTCTATTTACCCACAGAGAAATGGATCGATAGGATTCTCACATACCAGTCAATGAAACCCTATTTACAACAAAGGGGTGAGGAATGTATAGAGCCTTGGCTAGCCTCGCTACTATAATATAAGGCAAGGTCAAAATTTCCATGAAGGTCATCTCGGTTGCCTAGGAGGTCTTCTCTATCTTGTAGAATATGTACCATCAGTATATCGTCCAAATCATCGTCGACCTCACTATCCTCATCGATAAGGATGGGGTGGAGTATTTTATCTATAATTATGTGAAACTAATTCGATACATTAGATTTTCCATCCGTCGAAATCACAAACTCGAATTGAAAATTCTCTATGAAAATCAAACAAAATTGAAAAAAAATTTCTTGAGGTTAGAAAGCCTAACGTCATCTGTTTCTTATACGGTAAGGTATACGATTGAGGATACGCAGAAACTTTCACGGTCTGCTTAAAGCACAGTATAGGAACGAACCAGTATGTTATCTCGTGACGTTACACTGCCGAGCTCTCTGTGACCTACAACGTCGTTCGGATGAGTATCTCATCCGGCGGTCAGTGCTGTGCTGCGATCCTACTAAAGTGCCAGTGGTGAATTTGCGAATGAAATTATTCATTACATCTTATGTATTCACGGGGTTTTGGTATTATTTTTATAGTTTATAAGCATTTTTTTGGAATGGATACTATTAAAAAGAAGAAAACGGGTAGTGTGTGTGTAGTTCGTGGATGTAACAATAAATATTATAATTGTGATGAAAAATTTTACCGTTTTCCAAAGGATTCAGAAGAGTGAGAAACTGTTTGTATTTTCACACGAGAAGTATGATACTTTATTATTTGATCTTCAAATAACATTTATGAGCCTTAGTTTCATGCATTGATTTAATTTGTTGTCTTTGTTTCAGAGCTAAAGTTTGGCTCGAAGCATGCGATAGGCCTGACTTGATGCCAAAAATAGAAACTCTATACAATAGTAGTCATCGTTTATGTGGTGCTCATTTTGAATCAGACATGATTATGCAACCTCATAAAAGAAAACTTCTTTTAAAAAAGGCTTTTCCAACAATATTTCTTTCATCAAATACTGCAATGCCTGAAGACTTTCAGACAAATGATTTATTGGAAAAGAATTTTGTTCGCTACTTTTGTGGTTATTTAATTAAAAAATGTTCGGAAATTCATACATGCAGCGTATGTGAGACGTATTCAAAAGTGTATCAGAATTTAGACGATTCGTCCCTATACTGTTACCTTAGAGCTTATGAAAATACGAATAAGGATACTTTTGGAACCTTGAATATGCCGCATGAAAATTTGTACAATACATTATTAGAAACATTATTCCAAATGAATTTTGAGAAAGTTGCTACGGAAGATAATATTATCGAATCACCTATAAATATTAGTCAAAAACAGAGTTTGTACATCCTTGTGTTGATTTCCCAATAAAATAATAAATAAAACTTTTCTTCAGGGTACGACTATATAACACATTATTTGTCAATGAAAATTTTAAAAATCATAACAAAATGAAAATTGTAATATGGAAAAACCAACAAATATTTTGTATAAGACTATTGTTTCATTCACTCATCAGTGTACTGTTCTAAAATATTTAAGAAAAAACATTTAACACGTTCAAGTCATTTTAAAACTTATGCCACCTACGCCTATGGTAAAATGAATCGTAAAGCGATCCGTTCAAGGTCATCAAAAGCTCTGGCAATTTATGAATGAAATTTATAAGAGTTATACTACTGGTTCGTTTCTATACTGTGCTTAAAGTATCTATTACCTTACGTCTCGTCACGGATATAATTGTGTACTATCAATACTATACTAGACTCGATATTTTTAGGCTTAATAGGCAATAAACTCTGAACGTGTCATTATTGTGCTGACAAAAATGAAAAACAAACTATTTTGTGTCATTTATAACAAAAACCTTCTATTAAAATTGTTGATTTTGACATAAGTAGGCTTTTACCTGAATTGAATAATTTGGATGCGACAAAACCAGTTTCGTCGACAATAATTCAACGGTTATCATCACTTCACTTGCAAATGAAGCGCCACTGCTCAAATCAAAATATAAGCAGTTATAGGTACAACCAGATGGCCTCCATGAAAGCAAGCTATAAGCGCAAAAGGTGCGATTTGCCTACGGGCTCAGTGTTCTGATCTAGAAAGCTAATCTTCGCGCCGGTCAGCTAACAAGTTGTCTGTCAACGGCCACCATAACACTCGCGTTCGGACGGCAAACGTTTACCTTTTGGGTATAAATCATACTACGAAGTTTTATCACTTCATGTAATAAGTGACGAGGATTAAGAAATGCCACAACCGCACACGATATTCAATGTCCGAACTGGGGGTATTTTATTATAAACAGATTTTGTTTAGTTTTATTTCACATTTGTTAAAAGATCGTTAGACAACAACTCGAATAAAAACAATAAAGTGCTTAAAAATTCTTGTTTGAACTTTAAAATGAATGAAAGCAGCTTTTTAAAACAACAAAATTCATTAATTCATTCATTTTGAACAACAATATGCACAATAACTACCATTTGAACATCAAAATGTATTGAAAGTACTATTCTGGAAACCATAACAAACGAAAACTGAACAACTTAACAAGAAATGCATGAAAACAGCTATTTTGAACAACAAAATGGTTGGAAATTGCTATTATGGATCAATAAAATGAATGGAAACTGCTATTTTGAACAATAAAGTACATGAAGAGAAGATCATGAACTACAAAATGGATAAAAACTGCTATTTTTAACAATAAAGTACATGGGAACAGCTAGTTTGAACAATAAAGTGCATGAAAACTGCTACTTTTAACAACAAATGGCATAGAAACTCTTATTTCATTCTCTGCAACAAAATGCTTAAAACATGCTATTTCAAACGATTGAGTGTCAAAGACAAAATGCACAAAAGCTGTTATTTTGGACAAAGAAATGCATGAAAACTGCTACTTTGAACAATGAAATGCATAAAAAATGTTAGTTTGAACAACAAAATGCACGAAAACTGCTGTTTTGGACAACGGAATGCATAGAAAATGCCGTTATGAACAACAAAGTGCTTATCAATTGTAATATCAATGAAAAAATTAAATATAATCACTATCAAAGTCGTCACGGTGTTATCAAGAAATTGATAATTTCAGAAAATAATGTGATTTGTTTTCGTGCATATACATACATTCTTTAGTGTGGTTACAAGAAAACTAAGCGCAATTTTCTTGTAAATACAACCCAGCACAAAGCAGCTCTATAACCAAAACAAAATTTCTGGACCGTTCCGCTTGGCATTCGACAAAATTATAGGTCCAATACTTTGCTTTCTTAAGTAGTGTTGCCAGACTAGATTTTATTCCTAATCTTTCCATATTCATTATCGAGATACTAATATAATGTACAAATTTTAAGCTCCCCATTACAGTGTGCGCTGGAAAAATTGGAAAGGGAAAGGACAGGAAGAAAACTCTCCCAAATGAAACCAAAAATCAATTAAAAAAAAGCTGCTAACCAAACCGTATCGGCAGCTCTGCATACAAATTATACTTATTAGCAGCTAAGACTTTTTCCTGAAAGAAAATTTAATACCAACATCAACAAAAAGGGACAAAGTTTATTCCTAAGATTAAAATTTATATTTTCTACTACCGTGCGCTTTAACCCACTTTCCCGCACGCATTTTAGCTTTGAAAGTGTCACTTTCCCGCACTAGTGCGGGAAACACTTTCCCGCACGCATTTTAGCTTTGAAAGTGTCACTTTCCCGCACTAGTGCGGGAAAGTAAAATTATGCAAATTTTGACCTTATTAGATAGTTTTTTACTTCGGAAGTTAAAAATATTCTCATATTAGGTGAATAAATAGTCCATCAAATAAAATCAACATGTTTTCCAGCTTTTTGTTGCATTTTTAATTTTCTGAAAATATAAAATAATGAAAATATTTTGATATAACCTTGTAAATTCTTTAAAGTAGTGTCACAAAGCAACTATCAAACCACCCGGTTTTGATATAAGAAAAATATATCAAATGAAATTCTTTCATCTACAAATGACTTAAAATTGTTGCCGTCACCCTCATCGTCATCTTTATGTGACCTGCAAACGATGCCATCCTCATCAACGTCATTCACTCACCAGTTAACACCAAATAACTCCACTGGACCGGAAATTTTAAGTAATTCACAGAATGCAACAAATTGTGTTTCTAATATTAATATTTATAATAATAATTGTACTAATAATAATAATTTTTGGTCTAAGTTTTTTATACGTATGTTAAAATAAAATAAATTTTGAAAAATGGGTTGATATACTTTTTTGTATATACGGTCGTAGAAAAAATAATGTTCCTAACTCATGCGTAAAGTGTCTTTCCCGCCCTTGACCGCTTGCCCGAACTCCGCTTCGCGTCGTTCGGGTCAACTGCAGTCGCGTGCGGGAAAGTATCACTTTCCGCACTAGTTAGGAAAATAACTATTCCGATGCACCTGATGTCACATATTTTCAGCTTACCACACTAGTTGATTGTATGAAGTGATCAAAAGTTACAGAAGCATATTTTAGTAGGACAATCCATGGAATAATTGCCATTAAAATGTGATTTTCCATATCAAAATACCATATGGTTACAAATAACAAGTCAAATCGTTTGAAAAATGACAAATTTGTATTTAATCCAAATGTTAATGATTCTTCTAAAACCTAAGATTTGACTGGTATTTAAGCTTGTGAGGTTGTCCTTTTCTATTGTATATCGGTTGTTTAGTGACTCAGCATTTTATTAATTATAAAACTAGTCTCAGAAAACTAGTCACCGATAAACAAGGGGGTGTGTCTGTTCTCTCTTTTAAAATGCAATGCAGATTCATAGTTTACCATTCATTGAAATTTATTAGGCCAATAATTGAAAAATGGAGGTTTAAATTGTATTCCTATCATTAATATCAGAGAATTATACATAGTCAGAGTCGGATTTAACTCTAAAAACGGCAGGGCCCTTAATGAATTCAAAATCCCGCAAACACTTAAATTCATAGACGGTTTTGTTGCAAGTTGAGATATAACTAAATGTTGAGTGTCTAACAAAATAAATGAATGAAAAGGATATTGCTTTAAAATGCGACTTCTCCAAACTTCCGTTAAATTTTCTGAGAATTTGCTCTATTTTTTTAAATGATCGTACCAAAATACCACTTGAGCAAAATTTCATCAATTTGGTCCAGTGTCGCTGAGGAGTCTCAATACGATTGCAGTGCTACCTATCGGTACTAATTATAAATCGAAGCCATTCATCGACATCTACAAAAAATTTAATTGAGTTTGATCCAGCCGCTCAGTGTGGTCTAGCGAGGAGCTCACTCAATGGCACATACAAAATTTTATTACATATACGTATAGATATTTTCAAATTTTTCTTTCCTTTTTCACTCAATTAAATAGTATTTCTAATTCCTTCAGTGTGAACCTCACCAGAACCATCATAATAGAAAAGCAAACTCAACCTCAAAACCAATGAACTCATGGAAGTGAGGTTGAATGGGGACAAGTTAAATATTTAGGTTTGAATGTAAACAGTAAACTCCTGTGGAAAAAAAAAGAGATTGGATACAAAGCAAAAAATGGCTCTAATGGTGTGCAGGAATGTGGTAGGAAGAAATTGGGGTTGTAGCCATAGTGGGAGCAATTATCACTTATGGAGCCATTGCGTGAAGTACTAGAACTAGCCTATTGACGACGAGATGCATTACAGGAACAGGAGAACATGCCTAATGGCAGACATGGAAGTAATTCTATATGTGATGGAAAGTGTTGCAGAAATAACAAGGTACAGACTAAGTAGAGAGGGAATAATTGAAAAAAACTACCTGATCGCTTCTTAGACATCAGAGAACCTGGGACATGCCACAAGATGGTATGGTGAGAGTATATAACTTTAAAAAAATGTGATACGGAATTGAACAACAAAAAGGAATGGGATTCAGGAACCTTACTACTCAATGGTACACAGACGGCTCAAACCCGATAGAAGGAGCTGGGGTAGTATATGTGACAGGAACCAAACACTCCAGAAGCTTGGGAAAGTCCCCAAGTATATTTCAAGCGGAAATTCACACTAAAATTTGAGAAAATGATAGAGCTGATGAACTAACAAAGAGGGGAACTAAAACAACCTTTTGAAGGCTGGTATTAGCTCCAATGCAATGTTGGAGGAAATAGGCAAAGCCGAAAAAAAAATCTGTCCATTAGAACGATTTAGTAGGAATTAGACAATCAAAGATATCTCTGGATGACTACAATCTGTTGAGATCAAATGAATGCCTAGTTCAGAGTAAAACTCCACTAAGAGTTTCAACAGGGGCATTATCACCCAAATGGGCTCATGAAAAAGCAGAAATTCAGACACCAAGAGCATAACACCTTAGAGACTACAGGATAGAAGAGGGATACTTACCTAAGTTGAAGCCTCTGGAAAATAGGACTGAAGGAGCTTACTAGTGTTTGAGACTTTCCTCAGGGAGTGAGTAGAAGTGAGAGGCCACATTAGATCTTTCAGGTCACCCCAATTTGGATACATAACATTCATTTACTCTAATATTTCAACAAATTTCTTTTATCAAACTGCCATAAGCTTACTTAAAAACCACAATTGATACTTTCCTCGTATCCGATACGTACTGTGGTTTAGTGTCAACTGACATTTATAAACCGTAATGGAATCGTTTCAAGTAAGTTTGTATACCGTCCCAAGCATTCTTATAACAATGCAGCAATAAAAATACAGCACTTCGCGAACAATACAGCCGTTCTTATACTGCCAGTTGGAACAAACCTACTGTTTCCAAGTGAAAACCCGATCAATTCTCCTTCTGATGCAAATTTTCCCGTACTTTTGATATTGTTTGACAATATTGTTATTATAATAATACACCTCACACCTGGCCTATTGTCTTGTATTTGTTTAACATCAAATGCATTATTGGAATTTCAGGAATGCGTCGTGGGTTGAAATCATAATAATAAAAGGGTGCTGCTACATAAAAAAATAGACTTCGATTGAACATAATTTTATACACTCGCCGGCATGAAAAACGGGCACCCCGATAATTATTGATGAAATACATTAATTTCTTCATTTTTTTTTCATTTGGTTTTTCCAACAATGAAAAACGACTTAGTAGAATACCCTGCAGATTTTTTATCAAGAAATGTCTTCCCAAATTGAACATAATGCAGGTATTGTACGAAAATCTCAATAATGTAAAAGTTATCATCCTGCACTTACTTCTGCGGTTCCAGTAGGCTATGCATTTTTAGTGATTTTCACGAAGACATTTAAGGTTAGGTTAAGAGTTTATTTATGTTATATGGTTTATTACTTGCTTATGTCAATTAGTGTGAATTTCAAGATGTCTTTAAGCTCAGAAACTGTTGCATCTATTGTTGCTCTTATTCAAGACGGAAGAAGTCAAATTTACGTGGCTAACAGATTTGGGGTATCACGCAGTACCGTGCAACGTGTATTAACACGTTTTATAGAGACGGAAGCTTACATTCGACGTCTTGGAACTGGTCCCCAGAGAAGAACTACCCATCGAGATGACCGTTTTATGATATCTTCAGCTCTAAGAAATCGTCATACAACTGCTGTAGAGATTAGAAACAACCTTGAACATGTCAGGAACGTGAATGTTAGTGAACGAACAGTTAGAAGAATATTGAATGAAGCTAATCTGAGATCTCGACGACCCGCTATAGGACCAG
>CAJUYH010003632.1:0-31187 GCA_910591685.1 Galerucella tenella | reverse complement strand
ATATATAATCAGCTATGCAGGCCTAGAAGGCCCATGGCTTTGTTGACTTTCCTTCTGCATTCTTTCCTGTTCTCTGCTTTTCTTTTCCAGTTGGTTATTTTTAGTGTTCTAAGGTCTTTTAACACTTCTTCCATCCATCTTGCTTTGGGTCGTCCTCTTTTCCTCTTCCCTCCCATCCCGCTTTCTACTATTTTTTGGGGTACCCTTTCGTCTATTTTTTTCCCTCTAAAAATTTTGCGTAGGCATTTCCTTTCCCAAATCGCTAGCATATTTTGTTCACTTTTACCCAGTGTCCACGTTTCGCTTCCGAATAGCACTATTTATAGGTCTTAGCAACGTTTTATATTAATACTCTATTGTATTTTTAATAACTTATCAAGTACTGCAAAAATATACATTACAATTGACAGACCTTCACAAAAGTTCTATCTGTAATGTTGACAAACGACACAGCTGTGACAACCAACTTAACATTAGTAACAGTGGCTATGTTACCTACATGCGTACATCTGAATGACTGAATCCTACAATATGGGAACTTTTTTATCATTGGTTTCATGAAAAAAAGTTCTGCATTGTTCAAAACTTGAACTCCATCAGATATCAATTTTCTTAAGTATATACGAGGTTTGTCAAAAAATAGAAACTGTTTTTAAGAGTGTTAAGTACATTTATTTTTATAATACAGAAATATGTTATGAAGTAAAGTTGTTTTGAATTGAAAGTAATATTCAAATATGCAATTACGGCCATTAAGCATGAAAATTCAGAATTTGTGATAATTATTATTCACGTATAAACACATCTTTTCTTGTGGCCTCTTCATTGAACTTCGAAACTGAAATAAAAGACATACTGCGAAATGATCGCCCCGCTCTAAATAGACTTTCAAATAAACTAAAAAATCCAATCTCATTCAAAGAATATAAAATGAGAAAAAAATACAAGTTAATAGTGCAAAATGACCTTAGCTGTCACGGCCCTGGAAAAAAAGTATTCAAAAATTATATTGAGTTATCCAGTCCAAATGCCTATCATACTACAATAACTTTTACTCGATATAAAGCGTGGCTAAATATAAAAATATCTGGAAAACATGCAATGGGTGGAAGGAAAGCCATCTGCCTGCATTTTGAAATCCGTAACGGTTCGATTAGTTTTTAAAATCATTCGAGGTAAAAATCCAGAGTAACGAAACTGCAATACGGCATCGAAACTAATATAATTTATTCAGCTGATGGATCTTACTTTTGTGATTCATATTTTTAACTTCGCTGAGTATATAACAAATTAACTCGCGATCTACTATTTTTTTTATTAGAATTTAAGAGCCTCGACAACTATTTCCATTGGCACTATACAAAACACATACATAAATACAATATCTTAAAACATAAAATATGTAAAATATCATTTTAGTTCATATTTTGTGGTAGAGGCAGACGGGAAGGTTTTCAGAAGACATCAAGTAACCATGTGTGTATCTGGTATGGTTGATCCGCAATCGTCTAATGACAGCAGCTTCTCTCCTGGTTAAGAAATCGAGGGAAAGACAGCCGATTAATGGTTGTATATCGTAAAGGGCTGTTTTGCTGTTGTGCCAGAAATTTTGCCAGGACTCCTTGACGGACTTTTTGAATAATAGTTTTATGTCATCTGGGAGCTGGAACGTTGTTGTTGTGATGGAAGAAGAGGCTTCTTTAGCATGGTGGTTAGCGTTTTCATTGCCAATAATTCCAATGTGAGATGGGAGCCAGATAAGATAGACTGTTACATCACGAGCTGAGAGAATTTGATAGATGTCATGGATGTTTTGAACTATTGGAAGGTTAGTAAAGGTAATATTGAGTGAATTAATTGAGGAAGGTGAATCGGTACTAATGGCGACGCATTTGACAGGAGAAGAGATTTGCTTAAATGCTTAACTGTACAACTCACCAGTGTGAACAGGAACCTATTAGTTCGTGGTTGGTTGTGACGGAGCATCATGAATTTTTGAATACAAGTAGTTCTAGATTTGAAGACTCCCTATATTTTATTAATATATTGTATGTTCAACGGTCCTTCGCGAGTGTGCAAAATTTCGAATTAATCTGTTCGTGAAGTGGTTCAAAATCGAGTCCAAAGGAGTAGCTTACCAACAAACAATCATACATACAAATAAGTGAAGCTAATATAAAGCGTGTAAGAACAAAATATAAATTAAACAAGTTATTATAATCATTATAAATATACTTGGGATTTAAAATCTTTCAACCATACAAAGTTATATATTATTATGTGAAGATAAAACAGTGTCAGCAAACTTTAGAAGTTAAATCTATCATGTCAGAATGCGGCTGCATCATCCTCAATAAATTTTGAGACGTTAAGAGTAAATTAAGTTGTCATTTGGAGCGTTGAGAGATTAGAGCTCAACATATTATATTGTTTGGCACAAAAAGCTAGAGTGAATCGTTTCCCCCTTCATATAATATATGGTAATTTTCAATTTGAAGGTGTCTATTGAATTTCACTCGGCTTGTTCATTTTTTAATAAGCAATTCATTTAAAAGGCAAAACACCAAAAATATGAAGCTGCTTATGAGATATTTTAAAACATTTATTCCTCACTAAAAGATTATGTTACTCAAAAACTTTGTTACGGTAAAAAGGGATATTAATTTCATGTGTCTAGTTAAAAGAGACACTGGTATATCAAGGAAGCTGATTGGACAAATACGAGTACTACAAAGAAGCATTTTTGTAACGAACGAAGCTAAATATGTTAAATTACCACTATAACTTCGGATATTAGACCGGGAGATGGTGACACAAAATATTTGGTCATTTATACCAGTATGGCGGTTCTTATGGGCTCTAATTACGTGATGACACAAAAGAAAATGATGGCCATAGCGTTGGCAAAGATTAGCCTGGTACAAATGGTTGAATTGTTTGTATTGTATGTATTCGCGTCGGTAAGTCACACCCGAGAAGTATGGAATTGCGCTACCGCCTTCTTCACAACAATTTTTCTGGAACAAATCGTTCTACACTCGTTATTTATCCGTTACGATCAATTAACGCCCACGCGATTGGGCAGCCGGTGTCAGCGCTATGACCATCATAATCTTTTTTCTCATTCCGTAATTAGACCCCAGAAGGGACGAACATATATTTTGGCAAGATTAAATGAAGCCGTGAAAGGAATGCAGTCGAAAACATTCGATACTGCCACGTTTAACTATGAAAAAGCTAAAGTGCTAAGTATGTAGTGATAATAATTAGATGAGCGACTTTTTATTATTAACAATACCAACAATATGATTAAACGTTAATTCTTTAATGTGCTTGTTTCCTTGGATTTTTTCTATTAACATTATTTTTTCATTTTATGAATATTAAAAGATGAGCATTTTTACAAATTTGTTATGGGCTTCTTCAAGCTCTGGCAGCGTTGTACGAAAACCCTGACTTCTTATTGGCTAGCGCGTGCGTGTGCTCTTCTCTCTCACTCCGTCACTTGACTGATATTGATTTATCCAGTGGCGTTGGTATTGTCAGTGACCTTTGTTTTTTCAGTTTTACTTGGTAAAATAGGTACCGTACGCCATTTGTAGGTTTATGACAGATACCGCCATGTTTCCTCGCCTCTTACATACCGATGCCCCGTAGTTTCAGATAAACTTGCCAAACTATACTGGCACGAGTGACCAAATATTTTGTGTCACCATCTCCCGATCTATCAAATGGAAAACAACATAATATATTATTATTCATCCAAATTTATATTCTCGCGTCCAAAGTATGCACCTTCAGACATCGACTTCGGTACTGGTCGTGAATTCTCTTTTATCTTCTATCGACTGAAAACAGGTGCGTCGAAGTGGAAAAAAGTCGACCCGGGCTATATCTGTAAAATGCGGTGGCTGTTCGACAGCTTTTGTTGAGTTTTTGGGAAGAAATTCGTTCACAATGAACATTGTCGGTTATAGTTGTTCAAAAACCAACATTTCACATTCCACAAATTCAAGCTATCGCTTTTGAATGAAATAAAAGGTAGATTGTAGCTCTATATATTTCCTTATGCTCACATTTTCCCTTTTTTTTTTCTAGCTACTCCTTCAACTTGTGTGGTAACAAGTACAGGACTTGACAAAGAGCTCGAGCCCACACAATAGATATACCTAGGTCGTACCCCATATTAATATTAATTTTGAGGAATAGAGGAGTTCAGTGTAAGGTCAGTGTGGCCAACAAAGTGTTTTTTTCTAAAAAGAATGACAGTTAAGGTCTACCATTCAAAACATAAGATTTTTGCATGTTTTTTATCATTGCGAACATCTATATTGCTTTATTGAAATAATGAATACTCCCCCGAAGCGTATATCTTGAAATTTAAAATGACTTTTCAGCTGAATACTCAACATATCGGTGGCCAATAATTCTAGGAACTCTTGGCACGTCACCATTTCATTTCTGTTATCTGTCACTAATTATATCAGATGTCAGTGGAAAATGTAATTAAAAGAATAGAGATACAAATAACTAGAAATGCTACAAACATCTAATCGAAAATGGACATACACAATCAAACGAATATCCACAAAAATAAATATAACTGACATTTGACATAACTACTGACGGAATAACAGGAATGAAACGGTTACTTGCCAAGACTTCCTAGAATTATTGGCGATTTGTTGAGTATTCAGCTAAAGTCATTTTAAATTTCAAAACATATGCTTCGGGGGTGTATTAATTATTCAAATAAAGCAATATAGATGAGCGCAATGATAAAAAACATGCGAAAATCTTATGTTTTGAATGGTAGACCCTAACTGTCATTCTTGTCAGAAAAGAACACTTTTTGTTGGCCACACTGACCTTAGACTGAACTCCTCGATTAAACCTCATATTGCTTGATATTCTTAATATTAGCGTACTCAAAAAAAATTGGGCGACGACCCAGCACTGTAGTGGAACGCATTCTGATGCGATAATTACAGTCAAGCAAGGTCGGACATGGTTAGTACTTGGATGGGTTACCATGACAGGGAAAACCATCGTATAGGGCCCGTACAGCCTGCAGCGAAACACTTTAGACTACTAGGGTGCACTTTAGACTACTAGGGTGAGTAGCATATCACAGCTCGCAGGCATTATACCAATGAGCACGAGGTATAATGTAGATATGCCGTCTTTCGGAGGAGACGTAAAACCGAGGTCCCGAGTCCATGGATGTTGGGCTCGTTAAAGAACGCTACCACTGGTTGGAACACTAGTGGGTTCGCCAAAATTTCCGGTTAGGGGTAGAGTGCTCCCGGCGTCGGTGATTAGCCTCAGTCGCAGAAATAGACCGACGTTAAAACAACAGAATAAAAAAAAAAAAAAAAAAAAAAAAAAAAAAAAAAAAAAAAAAAAAAAATTGACGTGTCATTTCAACCCACAAAAAGGTACAAGACAACAAATTCACCACGAAAATTCTTGTGTTTTTTTCATGTAACTTATCGCCGAAAATAGCTTGGTAAACACTGCTCAGTAGACAATCATAATTAATAATTAATATTCTTTGTTTTTCTCGACCAATTTCCGCTGTAGTATTGTTAGCATTTCGATCCATTCGAATATTTGTTGAGCTTAGCTTTTGTGTACTGTAAACATTTGCAGAACATTTCAACAAAGTTTAACTGTAAAATTAAGTTCTGTAGGCACCGAACTGGCTATTTCCCTCTTTACGAGTTTAATATTTCAAGCGTATACTTTCTCTGACTACATAACTAGAAACTGAGACGCAGGTTTGTGTTTTTGGGGTTAAGAAGAGAGTTGAATCGTATTTTCGTAAAACAACTGTGCAAGAAAATAAATAATGAAAGGTGATTTTTCTTTGAAGGAAGTTAATTTAAAATATAAGAGTACATGGGAAGTTTGAATAAAACACCATACGAGACGATGTTTATATTTCGCGAGTACATTTTTTGTTGTACTTGAAACAATTTTTTAAAAGAATAAAGTGCGTTGAAAAAGTATATATTACTTTTGATATTATCAAAATGAACAGACTTTAATAAATTATTTATAAAATGTCATCTTTTTAGTAAATAAAATATCTTAAGCGTACAGTATACTCCCATTGGGTATCTAAATTTGCAAAATTAGAATATATTGACCGCAAACACCCTCCAGTAATGCGAACAACCAAATAAAAACCGACGTGAGCAGCTATTTTTAAAAGGTGGTTACAACATCCACCCTGCCACTCGGGACTCTAGTGACATTCCGCTGGGGGACTATTTAGACAGTTTTGAAAAATATATCGAGAGCCAGTAACTGAATTCGAGAAGCATAAGATAGTTCAGGTGTGCACGAATTTCGAAGGTTTCATTTTCCCAATTTTCAATTGAATTGTTCAAATTAGTGATATAATTAAGAAATTAGTATATTAAAGTATAGATAAGTGGATATTAAGGTTTTTAAAACACGTGCGATTTTTCGAGCACGACGGCGAAACCGGAGTGATCGAAATAGAGCAAGTGCTTTAGAGATCAGTTATTCACGAATACTTTACGCTCTTTTTTTTTATTGGTGTACTTTGAAATTATAAATCTATTACTACTACAACAACAAGAAATGGAAATAAGAAATAATAATGTAAAATGGTTGAATTGCGTTGTCATGGAAATGAGAAAAACATAAACTTATTTGCATTTCGAAGGAAATTCAACCTCATTGATAATGTTAATAGTATTAATTTAAATACCTTTTCCTCCGAATTGAAAAATCGAAATATCAATATCTCAAACAACACCAACTATACTTTCCATTTTCATTTATTAAATTGAAATTGTTAAATATTGTTCGAATGAAGGTTTTGACGTTACAAAGTACTCCTGTCAGATCAATAATAAAAAAATTGTCATTTAGAAACTTCATTTCTCGAGTTGTTGATGTTGCCATGGTAACTTTAAACAGCACGTTGCGTGCTTTAAATAGGTAAAATGCTAAGGCGCGTTTAAATAGAGACCTGAGTTATTTAACCCCCCACTATTAAAATGACAGATGTCGTATGCCCTAACCTTAGAATTATTATGTTTTGTTTAATATTAACGGAGTATTATTCATTATTTATTATACGAATGAGTATTAATTTGAATGTGACAAATAGATGTTCTGTATGTGACAAGATATTTGCTAGTAATGGAAGCGTAAAACGTCATTTTAAGGAATTCCACGGTGTAATGAAACGCCTCAGCGTGCTTAAATCGAACTTTAAAACACGCGCATTTTTTAAAGTTACCATGGCAGCATCAACAACTCGAGAAACGAAGTCTAAATGACGATTATTTTATTATTGATCTGACAGCAGTACTTTGTAACGTCAAAACCTTCATCCGAACAATATTTAACAATTTCAATTTTATTAATTGAAATGGAAAGTACAGCTGGTATTGTTTGAGATAACATTTCGAGTTTTCAAATCGGAGCAAATGGTATTTAAATTAATACTGTTAACGTTCTCAGAACTCAATGAGGTTGAACTTCCATCAAAATGCAAATTAGTACATGTTTTCCTCATTTCCATGACAACGCAATTCAACCATTTTACTTTATTAGTTCTTATTTCCATTTCTTGTTGTTGTAGTAGTAATAGATACCAGTATTTATAATTTCAAAGTACACCAATAAAAAAAAATAACGTAAAGTATTCGTGGATAACTGGTCTCTAAAACACTTGCTCTATTTCGAGCACTCCGGCTTCGCCGTCGAGCTCGAAAAATCGCGCGTGTTTTATAGACCTTAATATCCACTTAAACTTTAATATACTATTTTTACTACTAGCTGTGAAGTTGACAATTATTGCTTTTTCTAGCCAACTGAGAAGTTGAATTTTCCTATTAGTGGTTAATAATTTTTTCTATTATTAACCTAGGTCAATAATGGACAAATTCAAATATTTTAAGAATTCAAGCATAGTAGTTCAACAAAAACTTGTGCTAACATAATTTTTTATACCCAGGAAATTGTCTTTAGCATATTTGCTGCTTGAAATTACCTCAAGATGAAATTATATTAATAAAAATGCCATTAGCTTAAAATTTGCACTCAACCAAAAATGACTGATGAAATAACGAGTACGTTCATATGTTGCTTTCGTTTATTTGGGCTTCAAACAATTGTGCGTGACGCCTCAGTCGTCACGACTTTTAAGCAAATCCAACACGGTTTTTTAGGATCCTCAAAACCACTTGTCATGTGCCAATGCCAATGAAGTCCCTGTGTTGTTAGAAGAACAGTTTTCAATTATAATGTTTTTGATAATATAAGTTTGCATATTTATATATTTAAAGTAAGGTTTAAATCGTAATCGACACAATCTTAACCTTTAAAAACGTCAAACCGGTCAAACGTCAAATATTTAATGTCTGTGGCTTGAAGCTCATACTTTTCGGTATGCGCTCAAGGGACAAGGGGAAGGTAAGATTAGGCGTCACACCCGGTAATAAACGAACGAAATTCAGTCACTATGAGCTGCTACTAGCGCACGCTTCTCGTGGTGCGTTTGTGAATTATTTTTAATTTTTGTCTCAAATTTGGCTAGTAGGGGAAAAAATTGTATATACAACATGGTGGGGAATACTTTCATAAGCTTCTCACCTTATGCCGCTCGGGGCAAAGCCCCTCGCGAAATAATTTTGGTGCTTGGTCAATAATAATGGTCTTCACCACAATGGTGTATAATATACTATTATTCTATAACGGATGTAAGTTCGAGACTAGTTTTTAAACTCGAAGAGCCCAGAGAGACTATATGCATTATCAGTGACTGACTATGACATAATCTTAAAAAAAGGCTAGTAAGACTTTCGTTCATTTTCATTTGTTCATGTTATTTCTTAGCGATAAAACTCATATTTTTATACATCAGTGTCATTGTATTTTGTCGTTAACTTTTTGATTACAAAATGAAAGAGTCCTGCCAGACTGTGTAGCCGACGTCTACATTTCGTCCAGCACCGCCACTGTACGATTAAAACAATCAAAAATACTCCTAAGAGTTTTGATATGTTTCCTCTCATAGGTATTAGGGGATATTTGAAATATAAAAATATAGATAAATGATATTAAATGTGAAAACATTGTTTTTGGCGTCTATTTACGAAATTTCTCATCATTTTAAAGCTTTTCCGACCAGAATTCTTGAAGCATGATTTGAATTTCATATCAAAAAACAATTGACATGATGTTTCTATAGAAATATTCCCCAGCTTTTGCTTTCTAATGGATTTAAAGACAAAATGGAGATAGCTATAAATCATAAACCTCAATCAAAAAGGAATTTTCTTGGCAAATATCCATTCCATTTGGCGGCAAATACATTATGACATATCGAAATGTGAATCGAAATGATTTACATTTTTCGAAAAAAGGAATTAGGGAAATTCAAGGAGGAAAATTATAAATGGATTTGAATGTATTTTCAATGTACTCTCTTACTGGAAAATAGCGTACTATTTAGATGTTAAGTAAACATAATATCATAACATCTACTGGCACGTAATAACTAGCACGTGCTAATAGTAACATTTACTAGTCGAGAAGGATTTTGTGCCCGAGCAACAACGAGTGAACCCACTATTCTTGTTTATGTACTGTGCCGAAACTGCCAGTGCGAAGAGCTATCTCTTCAGAATACTACATATACAGAGGTTCCGTTAAAAGGTATTATTGTAAAACAGAAAATGCTTATTCTGTAACAACTAATCGGTGGCAGCCGGTAAGTACTATCGAATTGCAGAATCTCAAAAGAGAATGAAGCTCCTCACACTTTTTATCATATTGGTAAGGAAGCTTGAATCTTCGGGTGCCTACACATGTTTGTTGAGTTGTATCTGCTCCGAACTTCAGCATCCCTAACTTTCATATACGATCTTTTGGACGCACGCGAATTCCCGTCAGGATAATCACTCTACATGTGTCATAATTAGGGTACGTTAAGCTGTCACTCGAGTTCCCATCAGGGTGAAAACTGACCTGTTTAAAAGGTGTTCAATTGGGCAGGGATGAGTTGCGCGCAATGGTCATTTTCTTCCTGAATACGAGTAAGAACACCAAAATTAGGAGCCGAATTGCGCGCAATAAGATGAACACAAAATTGAGGAGATTAAGGAAATATAAAATAAATTAAATGGTGAAGGTATGTGTACATTTATTTCAAGAATAATAACACACCTAACCCAACCTAACCTAACCACGCCAGGGTAAACTATTAGGGCAGTCCCGATAACAGAACAGATTAAATAAACTGGACGGATTCGAGTGCGGGATTAAGATACCTGCAAGTGTCGGACGGGAACTCAAGTGTATGTGTATGTATATTGGTTATTAAGGAACCTGACGGGAATTCGCGTGCACCGGATTTTTTAATGAAATATGAAAATATTACTTTCAAACTTGTAAGGTGTATGTTCCATCCAAAACCAGAAACTATCAGAAACGATCAGACAATAGTCGACCATTGCAATCAATGATAGTAATCACGCGAAAGTAAACTCGTTGTTTACCAGCTATTCTCAGAATTTTTCGTTGTGTTGCTGCAACAGGAGACGTTGTGTCTACACCAGTGCAGTGTGTGATCCTATAGTTTCTAAACAATGTGGTGCGACGAAGATTTACAGGCAGCAGTTGGACTAGACCAAGTCTTTTAGATAGAAATTCGCATGGTGTCATACGTTTTTTGAAACGGTCTTTATACATTTTGTCCCGTGGATTCCACAAACACTCGGCATTTCGGTATAATTCAATTAAACATATTATATTTTCTGTTGTCCATTTAAACGGCATGTTTTTTATTGTAATGTTTTTATTATTGATAAACTGAAGCAAGCTTAGCGATATTTTCGGCTACTACGCGTCGGCTTCACGACACAAGTTTCGAGTGAGGAACAAGCAACAACATGTCCACACTGATAAAAATACCGTTGAGAAACAAAAAATGCTGACCAATGTTTCTGTCTCTCCTTTAATCTTTGCCGCTAAATATGAAAACATGCAACTTATAGGAACTTTTGTTGCTGCAACAGTAGACAACGAGGAACTGAAATAAACTTTTGGCAACATTCAGAAACAAGTTCCAGGAACAAGCAACATAAACATAATGTCCATATGTGTTGCTATCGGTGTGGACGTGACTTAAGAGCTGGAACAGACCTATAGTATTTTGTATTGATCTTTAAAACGCGTAGCTGAAACGTTTCTGAAACTGAATGTATAGTATACTTAAATTTTCATCATCCTTTAACTACAAACTATTAAAATTTTATTTCGCATAAAAAAGGTTGTAAAGCTGTGAGTCGTTCGTTCGAACTCAATTCACTCCTTCGAATACAAATTCTATTATTCGAAACATCTAAAACTAAACGTCAAAACTTAATAGACAACCTGTTTTTTGTTAACCTGCTATTCACACCAGGTAGTAATTTTCCAGCTAAATTTTCTACAACTTATCAGAATTGTGAACGTTAGTGAAAATGAAAGTTAATGACATATTATTTTAATTATTTATTTATCACAGCGTGATATGCTTTTATTACATTTGTTAGTACCAACGAGGTAAAAGAAAAAGGAGGGAAGTTGAGCGTAGTAGTGATTTAACCAACTTTTGACAGAAGTCGCCATATTGAGAAGCCACATTAGTGACTTTAGTCATCAATTCTTGTGTCAAACTGAAGAGCCACGTTAAAAAAATAGTGATTTTCAGTACTAGAAAGGTTATTTATGAGTATTAGTATAAATTTAAGTTGATAATGAGTTGTACAATAGTGTTTGGAGAATGCTTCTATCCAATAGATACCACCTTAAAAAGATGCAAGAGAGTTTTTTGTTTCCCCTAATTAATTAATTAAATGTTTGTTTACGTTGGTTTGTTTACGCTGGTTTGTTCACGCTTCAACGGATGTCGGCCATATTCAGAAGCCACTTTGGTCGATGAGTCTTTATACTATTATGTTCTCTCCTCTTTCTTTTACCTCGTTGGTCAGTACATTCCACATGAAGCCATAAATCATAAGCGTTGAATGCTATACTATGCTTCGCTTGCATGTACACTTTTAAAATATCTTCCCTTCAAATTTTGAAAATTAAATTACAGCTTTTCTCACGCAAATTGCCTTTCATTATGGAATATTGTTTCATTAGTTTCATATTTTGGATGAACTGAAATGCTTTCGGAAAAGAATACTCATTTACGGTGAAGGCAAGTGCTAGGTAAATAATTTAATTCCACATGAGTTTGGAATCACTTTAATAGACTGGCAGCTAATGAATTGGCGGACCAGTTAGCTAAAGAAGATTCTAAAGGAGACTTTATAGGTCCAGAACCGGTTTGTGTAATCCCAAAGGATTGCATAAGAGAAGAAATCGATAACTCTCTAGATGAGAATAACCAGTTCAAAAAGAGGTAAACATAAGGTCACTTAATTACAAAAATTGCACTGAACAAGACAAGGCTGTGGAAATTGGGTAAGAGACATTTGAAGATAGTGACCAGCCTGGTCACTGAATAATGTACCCTAAGGAAATATTCGCACAAAATGGGCAAAGTTAGTGAACCTATGTGCAAAAAATGTGAACTATATGATCAAACACCTATCCACATGCTTCGCTTCTGTGAGAAA
This sequence comes from Galerucella tenella, assembly GCA_910591685.1. Taxonomy (NCBI): domain Eukaryota; kingdom Metazoa; phylum Arthropoda; class Insecta; order Coleoptera; family Chrysomelidae; genus Galerucella; species Galerucella tenella. Next base: position 18,531 of record CAJUYH010003632.1, on the reverse strand, counting down.
TTACACATACTGAGACGAAAGCACTTCGTAGAGGAAAGATTACAACCATTACAACTACCAGTCGAACTATGGATAGAAAACACGAAGCTTCTGGAATGGAAGTAGACAACGTGGGAAATGGTTGAAAAATTTAGTGCAAGTGCCTGGGCTGTTAAGCACAACCCAAACGAATGAATGAATGAAGCGGAATTCTCAATCATTTGCATTTATACGTACACAAGCAGTTAGGTAATTATGGAATGAAAGAAATACGCCGGGAATTTCTTTTCTCAGAGACTCCCGAATTTGCGTCATTCCATAAATAACTCCTACTCATTTTCCGATATCGGAATTTTTGTGGAATCAGTTCGAGACTAGCTTCGTTGGCTTGATTGATATGTGAGTGTGTCATCTTCTTTTCATCGTCCATGAAATATTTACCTTATTGACTGTAGGAGCACAAATCAACGAATGCATTGTTCCATGTCATTCCTAACAACGTCCGATTTTTGTGATACGGCAAAATTGATAATTGAAGTAAATCAAAGAAAAAATAAAAGCAATTAATTGCTATTTCCACCTCGATGTACTTTTCCACGCAGATGAAGTGCAAAAAATGTTGTATCCCAATCACTTCTCAAAATTCCTGCTGGAAGCAAATAAGGCTACATCTATTCTGCAAGTTTACGGTATAAAAATGCCAAATACCAAATTATAACTATTTCTCCAAAATTTTAAATATATGTGTGCCAGTCGCTTGATACTTTGTTCAGAAAAATTTCCAGTCCTAAATATGGTCAGGTATAAAATGTGGGGCGTTAATCTATACAAATTTACAAAAAAGTTATCTTGAATCAGCTCTTCCGATGTTCGCAACAACATTACCAATTTTTATCTTGTGTAGCTCAGGCTTATGCCTTGATCTGTTATTGCCTTTTTAGTAAAGAAATTCATGAATCTATCCAACATTGCAATTATATTTTCTGGTGCTTGAACCATGAGATACAGTTCAGATATTTCCACCACCAGAGGGCCTGTATTTTTAAAAGACCAGTGAAACAGGCACTATTACATTGGTCTATTCATAGAGATACTACATATAGAGGCAACAAGCCAGCTCGGAATCCATCAGCACCTAAGAGAGAGATAGAAAGTCGGAGGCTTAGGCTGTCTTCATCCAATAGAGCAAAAATGTATACACAGATAAAGGCAGAGAAATCTCTGATCGTCAGCTTCTTTCCCTCTCACCGGAGTTCAGACGGACATATCCACTTACACAGTGACCTATGGCTTGTTGCCTCTATTTGTATTACCTCTATGGGTCTATTACGGTTTGTCTGAAACGGGTTGGGATCGGAAAGGAATGAGATTCTCATCTATAGCAGAGAGAAGAGAGAAGCAGAGAGAAGAGAGAAGCGCTGCGCTTATATGGTATCAGCCGGTGAAATTAATAGTTAATACTTGATTTTCCTATTTTTCATACATCAAATGCTTCAACCATGATGTATTGATTTTTTGAGAATAATAAAAGTTTCTCAATCTGCGTAGATCAAATGAGATCTCACTGTTTGGCTTTAAAAATACGACAAATTTGGAACTGTCATGTCTTATGCCCGTTTGTAATTATCAATATTTTAGTCAATTTTTTAGGATCCTAAACTTAGGACACTAAAATATTGACAAGAAAATAATGTGTTTGCAACACACCATGTTTTAGTCACTTTTTGGGTTGTGATTATACGCACTAAGCAGTATGATTTTGTTAGTAGCCTGTCACTTTTCAGATTTCAGCAAAGAATTTGATTTTTTCAATTTAAATAGGTATAAGACAACAATGGACACAGAATTTTTATTGTTAGCAGCAGCAAATCTTATTAATAAAGTAGTAGGTAGTTAGGAGTTATATAAGAGAGAGAAGCCCTCATGTGCTTATTTTTATATTGAGAACTTCCAACTATCTAAATGTAAGGTCTTTCTTCATATAGTTCAATAAGTCGAAGTACTTGATCATGAGACCACGACATTTTTGATATTTAAAATAGCTCAAACGAAAAACTTTCACATATACAACATTCTCACCCCAATAAAGGATATAATATAATAATCTTTGAATTAACGTTGGTTATGTAACAGAACCAGTGTCACCACCATCATGAAAAATAAAAGAATCAATAACTTTGAAATGAAGTTTACCCTAAATGTTTGCCCCAAGTTGTCATTTAATTGATAGAAAATAGGACTGGTTCTATAAATAATTTCTATCAATTAAAATTGAACAAAAATAGGTCGCGTTCATCCCAACAAAGTTGATCAGGTAGCGATTTTTAGAGTGATCCATCAGTTCGTAATTCTGGTGAACGTGCTAATAAAACCATCGACATAATATGTCAAATGTCAATAAATACAACAACAACAACTCAATTTTATTTGATATATACGACAATTAGAAAATAGATATTACCAGGGTAGGGAATCTCCGAACGAGCGAGGGTACGGCCACCTAGGGGGTCGGAAATATACTAAAATTGCGGATTTAATGAGAACATCAAGAGAACTGTAACATGGATATTACTTCTAACCATTAAAAAATGGGATTTAATTACAATAAATTGAACTCCCCACTTTGGAGCATACCATGAAGAGTTGAATTTCCTGACAAACTATACAATTTATTGATGAAATAATAAGTCACCTCCAGCTCTTCACTCATTTTCACTAAAATACAAACTAAAATATCTCCAAACAAAGATATTTATAATATTTTTCAACATATGCCATAAATGACAGTTAATGCATCATCAATCGGTAGCGTGTAGCATATTTCAATTATGATTCTGAAAAAATGGCGACTGATACCACATCGCTCAATCTGATCAGTAAACAAAACACGCGTTCAGCAGGAAATTGATGATCGCTTCGGTAGCGCTACGTTGTGATGAACGCGACCATAGTCTCGTCAATTTCAAAATTGACTGAAAAATTGATGATAAATGTGTGTGTATATATCATTTATTTAGGATCCTAAAAAATTGACTAAAACTTGTACTAAATCATTGATAGGTAATTACAAACGGGCATCAGGCAACACTGCAGTACAACAATCTTATGTTGAGATTCTCACTAAAAATACGGCAGAATTATCGAGATGAAGCGACGGATTGAATTGAAACAAACAGATTTTGGATATTTAGCATTGTCTTCCTGGACCATTTCAATTTTCATGATTGCATTGCAATAATATTTAAACCGTATATTTTGTTTATGCCTGTCAAGATAAACTCTCGAAAATGAACTGTCCGAAAATCAAACAGTATGAACTGTTTCCCAACACATAATATGTTACATCAAAAAACGAATTCCCGTTTTTATGGAGTTTTTTTCAACATTGTTTTTAATTTATTTTTGTTTTATCTATGATGGAATGCATTGTTGAGGTTTCGCTGGTTATATTATCGAAGTTCGCGTTTGTTCGTTGCCTTTTTAATTAAAGTGCAGCTAAATGTTTGAAAAATTCATTCATTCATATTCCCGAATATTCGTGTTCAATAATAACAATAACATAACATAATCGGGCTTAATTCGTGACGCACAAGAATTATTAGTAGAAACATCAATAAATAATTAATTTACAATTACTAGTTAATAGCTATTTTTGTATCAAGAGCAGGAAGTAGTACTTTGGCAGTCGAGACAGAAAGTTGCCACTCTGCAATTTGTCGAGACTACCAAAGGACTTTCTACTCGAAATACACACAAGATTTTTTCTACGATCACACCAAAATAAAATTAAATGCCATTGTTTGTACTTATTACATTAATGTCAGATATTTTTCAGATTTCCCCATTTCTCATTAAATTATTACGGAAAAAACTGTTGGATGCTTCAACATATTAGAAAATCAACTAAAGTATTTCATTTCACAGTTTATATTGAAATAACTACTAGCTCTCTTTTATCTATAAATAAAATAAGGCGTGCGCCAAAGTTACTTTCTGCTCAAGAGCGCCAATAATATCAAATTATAACAGCTCGTGGAAAACATCAACTTTGCAGTTGCTTTTCAAGGCGCAAAAGACGACTTCCGATAGTGGTCGTAAAAAAATATTTTTGTTTTTATGTTGTTGGTATGTAGTTAGACATCCTTCTTATGAATTTCAAAACTCCGAAGTGACGCTCTTATAATTCATTAGGGCTATTAAAAACTACCTAATATTATGTTATGGCAGTAGAGAATTATCAAAAATTTAGTTGAAGTTCATAAAAACTCGGCAAGAGAATGTTGTACTGCCAGCAAGTTTAATTGTAACAAACTTTTTTTCGAAATAATCAATTCAATATATTATAAGGTTGTTCATATTGGCAGGTCTTTTCGCTTTATTCCATTCAGAGAAAATCATATCCTTCGTTAGTTACCAGGACCAGAAAGGTTTGAAAGAAGCATTTTGTTATCTCAATGAAAGCTTTGACGGAAAAACAATTAGCAGAAGACAATTTCGGAAATTATTTATACGTCCCATATCAAGTACCTATTCCAGGAAGAGGACGACCATCGGACAAACCTATCCCGACACAAACAGATTATGAACATGCTCTTCAGTAACTATTCACTTGAACCTGCCTTTAAACTGCCTTGATCCTTCATTTGCCATGTCAATTGCGAGCAGTATAATACATATTCCATATAATTGTCAATTAGATCGAAAAGTCCGCCATACACACTCCCAATATAGTAACTTCTAGTGGTGTGATTAAGGTTTCTCAAAATGATCCTCCTAGTTTTAGTTTAAAAGCAAGGTATAATAAAGTAACATTTAGTGGCGTGAGTGAGGCTTTTGAAATTACTCCTCCTGGTTATTAAATCAACGTTACAAAAAAATGTTTTTTAAAAAGTCGGTTTTTGTCAATTTCACTGACATATCACTTCCAAGTGTGGTTTACCGAGATCCAAGGTTGAATTACTGACAGTATAGAGCAACTATGGATTTTAACAATTTTATCAATCCCACATTTCACAATTGACAGTCCTGTATGCTCGGAAATTAATAAATGACACTCTCTGCAGCATTATATTTTTAAAAAACTAACCAATTGAGACGAGTGTTAAATAAAGCTTGACCTCAAATAACTATAATATCACAGTTTTGAGTAACATTATTACAAATTGGAATAGTCGCTGAACAGCATCTCCTTTAACAAATTTCAATGGACTTATATTATTATGTTATACATTCAAATACACTAGGCATTACTAGTTATTAAATTATTGTTTCAATTTAAACAATATAAGTGTTCGGCACAGTAATCTTCAGGAAATATATAGTCTTATGAAGGTGATACGAAAACTGGGTACTTCAGATCCCCTGAAATCATTTTTCTTGGATCACCCAACACGTTCAAACGTTTATCATTTTATTTATCATTATTGATTCCACTTTTCTTATTCATATAATATCTTGAAAGTACTATGTATGTATTTGGGGTGACATTCACTGAGACCTAAAAGATATATCTTCACTACCATTATTTCACTCTCACCAAAGAATTCTGTTGGTTTATTCGTTGCTTGAACTTCTCACATCTGAAGTTGAAATAGTGTTTTGGTATCCTACTTCCACATTTCGTTTACACTAACGTTTTAAAAGTTGTTCGTTCATATTTTTATTCTCATCCTATCTCTTTTCCTTCGCACATTGTTTTTTTATCATAATCAAATAAATCTGCCGCTTTTCGCTTGCAAAATATATTTTTACCATAATACGTTTCGGCACGAATTTTCTCACGCTTTAAAATCCTTTGCAACTTGAAGAATGGATAGGCGCAAAAATTCGATTGGCCTAATGCGTCAAAAAACCTCAATTAATGACACCAGTGCATCCTGGAGTATTTCGGATCTATCAACTTTACTTTCTATATAGGCAAAGATCTGATTATTATCAAGTCCTGGTTTGACTCAAAAGGGATTTGCTCTAACACTGAAAAAACTTCAGTTCAATCTTACAACGGAGTTTTGCAGATTCTCGAACTGAAGAATCACTTTAAGTGAGTGATCTATTCATAGTTAACATGGTAGAAGAAAAAATTTTCGACAAAGGCGCTTCTGTTTGGAAGATTTTATTATTATATACAATCTACCCTAGACAGTATTTTTTTATATTTCGCTGTGTTTTATATTTTTATTTTTTAGCAATTTTTAAAATATTTCGATTTGTTCATAAAATTGTATCTTTCCTAATTCGGCCCTATTTATACATAATAAAAATGAAAAAGTTTCTTGCTTGGCACCGAAAAGTTCATTTTAACCCCTAAATTGCAAAACAGTTACAGTTTTCATTAAAAGGATTAAATTTCAAGATAATGCTGTTATTTTATTTCAATTTTTTTTCCCTTCTAATTGTTCAATTAATTCCTTATTTATATTTTAAAATATCAGTTTATCCATATCTCTTGGAAATATGTGACGCACATAAATTGTAGTTATTTTTTTAACGCGTGTGGATGCTGTAAGCGTGAAACTCGAAACTTTGACGGCACTGAAAACTCACCTCTTTTAGTAGCAGCCGTGGAGCATCCCCTAAGAGCCGACAGCAGCCACGCGGCAGCAGCCAAACAGTATATCCAGCAGCACAGCATATCGCGTTAAGTATAAAGAACATAATTCACAGCCATTGCGATGTCAATTTTTATTATTCACAACAACAACGTAGTCGCGATTTTGTGAAATTTTTGGTCACGCACACCCTCTACCTGTTCTGGCTCACGACGAGCCCCATCGCGAAATGCATGCGCGCGTGATCTCCGTCCCAGACGCAAATACGGTGCGGCGGCGCTGTAAAAACCACCCTATGACGCCCTTCTCTGCTCCAACACGCTCAGGATCCCCAGCATCCCGATGTTGAGGGCCAGCAGCCCGGACGACGTGCTTGCTCCAGCGAACGTCAGACCGGATCACCTTGGAAACAACAGATATATGTAAATTTCTGATATTTTTTTTTTTCGAATATCAATTACTCATTTTGCAAATAGTTAAGGAACTTTTCAAATAATTGTAGAACGTTATTGATACGTGATGGAAATTTAACTTTACGAGGGTTATGAGAAAACACGATGATACCATTATATTTAGCTAGTTAATAACACTGGTTCTATTATTTATGTAAAATTGATTTTCAGGAATTCTGATCTTTTAATAATTTGATAAGACTGGCATAAACCGTACGACTAACTGCCATACGTTATTTTGCAAACAACTGTAAGGAGGTCAAGTGGAAGACAACAAATTCCATTCATATTTTCGGCGATGGAAATTTTTTATAAAACCTTTTGTTATTATTATATTGACCTCATTCACTGACATCTGGCTTTTGTCGTGTTTTCCTTCACCTCCTTAGCGAACAAAATATAGCATAACTTTAAAATATATTAAAACAAGTAAATAACAAGCTGGAGTTCATTGTACTTAACGGTAAAATCACTGGAATACCGAATTTTCAAATACGATCACTACAAGTTCACAATACTGACTTTAAGTTGTCCAACTTGTTCTATGGGTCATTTGACATGTACATTTCACTAACCCTGTCTCTAAGTATGAATTGACTAATTATTCAGCTCGTTCAGCCCAGTCGGAGGCTTGGAGTCCTCAGCACCTTAGCATTTAAGCTTTTCTTACTCTTGGTTGTACATTTTATGTTATGTTAAGAGAGTTATCCTTCTTAGGTTTAACCAGTCACGTAGCTATAGCTTTTATATGGGGAGGGATTTGGTTTTTTTCATCTGATAGGTTTAGAAGGGGAAGGCTTTATTGAAGGCGCTGCCTAAGACAAACAAAATCGAGTGCCACGACCTAAAGCAATTTTTCAAGTTCAAGAAATAATGTTAAGTTTTTTTTAATTATTTGTTTGACTTGGCTACATCTAAAAGTATTTTTAAACATCGTTTTTCGTTTTGCCACCTTCTGCTGAAATAGTTATAACCATGTATATATATTTTTTAAAGGAGCCGTCCCTTCGCCGGCACCACCTCAGCCTCTTGGGCTTATTGTGGATTCTCCTAACATTCTGACTACTGCCTATTCAGCCAATCCGATCCCTGTATTAGCTCATACAGGTTCTTTACTGGTTGGTTGTAGAAGTTTTCTGGAGTCATTTGGGGTCTTCCATTTAGTTTTTTCCTCCTGTGGTCCAGCGTCTCACAGTTGCATAATATGTGCAGGGCTGTTTCAGTGTCCTTTTTGCATCTCCTGCATGTGAGGTCTCCGTTATACATCCCTATTATGTTCAGGTGCTCCTTTGTGGGAAAGTCTCCCGTAAGAAGCCCCGTTATGGTGCGTAGTTTGTTCCTGCTCATTGAAAGCAGTTCTTTTGCTCCTTTTTCTGATGGTTCTTTTATAAATTTCTTCCCATATGTTTGCCTGGGCGTATTCTTCCAGAGTTTTGGATTGTTCTTTTACCCACCCTTTTAACCATGACCTAGTGGAGCATCTGGGGATGCCCACAGATGGTTCGGGTCCGTTCATCAGAGTTGACGATCCTGCTCTTGCAAGTTCGTCAGTTTTTTCATTGCCAGCGATTCCTTTGGGACCTGGGACCCACTCCAGTGTTACACTGTTCCGAGTCGCCACTCTTCTAAGTTCTTCGCCGCATTCCCATACCAGCTGAGATGTAACCTGTATATTAATTTGGGAGCACCAATTTTAAAAAGTGATAGATGATTGAAAATTGAAGCCTTTATTAAATCAGAAAATCAATTAACCTCTCCAGCTAAATTATTCACAATAGGGGACTTCGGTCCAAGTTGCCAACCCAAAAAATTTCACATTTTTCTACCACTGGGGAAAGAAAATTTCCGGACGATTTTGTCATGTAAAGGTTCGTATTATTTATAAATATCCGTAAACGGAGCCTCGACTCTTCAAATTAAATCCAATTAGATATATATCGAAATTTGTAAAAGTCATATCTGATTGGCTGAAAGTTTTGTTGGAGCACCTGATTTCACGTCAATAATGTCACCAATACGCCATCCATCTTTAGGGACTGCGTTCAGAAAACACAACTGTTGCAGAACCGTTGAGTGAAAGTTCCATGGAGACTAGATAAGGAGAACTGACTCATACGGGAAAATTGACAAATATGTCCTCAAAATAGTCTTTCTAAGTAGTTTGGTTTTTGACCGCAGCGTGCGCATTGTACCTTAAGAACCCATTTCTGACAGAAACTACAATAACCTTACTTTTTATAAATGACAATAGGGCATGTCCACGTGACGTCACAAACTATTTTGACAAGACTTAGGTGGTAAAACAATAAACAAAGATTTCAGAACACGTGGTACTTAATAGTGAGGTTATGCTGATTTATAATGGTAGATCGTGTTTGATTTTAGTTGATTTTGCTTCAGTGTACTTTTAAAGTTATTTTAATTGTTGAGCTTGCATATTTAATAATATATAATATGGGTTAATAGTTGTTTGTTGTTTGATAATTTTTCATCATGTGTATTGTTTATTGTTTTACCACCCAAGTATTGTCAATGTCATCTGTCGTGGACATGCCCTATAGTAAACATTACTAAAATGCAATTTAAGAACTAGAAATATAAAAATTATTTAAAATAGGCAGGGTATTCGTTGTTGGAAGCCATTGCAATAGTGGTTGATAGTGCCGATTAGGTATAATACGAAGATGCAAATTGAATTTAATTCAAGAAAACTAAGAGTTTTTTCAGTAATCAAAAATATTCAGATAAATAAAGTAGGAGATAATTATTATCTTGAATCAAAATTATAATTATACCCCACTTGTGAGAAGTATAGAAAAAGCACAATTGCACACAAAATACTTCACTTTTGCTGATATTATTCTGTTCTATACAAGTATATTATAAGAGATCAGGAAAAAGAAAGGTGAACAATGATTTGAAGAAAAACTAGAGGTTGATAAGAACTGAGTTATGAAACTAATCTGATGGAAGTACTAGTATGCCTTTAATACAGAAAAATATGAATTCAATTGATATTCAGATAAAAATAGGAAATGAAAATATAAATGAGGTGAGAACATGAATTCAAACAAATATATTCAAGAAATAGAACAAAATTATGTTTGCAATTATTGGTGCACTTTACCAATAGGGATTAATGAAACCATAAGACATTGAAACTAATCGATGACACTTATTTCTCACCAATCTACAGCCAAGTAATTCAAGTCTGGGCAATTATGGAAGAGCATCAATATCATGAAAATAGTGTAGTGAATGTTTTGTGCAGCTGAGTTAATGAATAGCAACAGATATATATTTTGTGTACTCATGTATTTCACAATTGGTGACTTTCCACTGTGTTTGCTTTTAGGAAATAAACTTTTGTATTGTTCAATAAAGTACCTACTTGAAACAATTATTTTCTTGTATAATGGGAATTATTTAAATATATCTTATATTGAAAACCCGTGCAGGCATCAACTTCCACACGTTAAACCACTATTGCAAAATGGTAGTTGTATCAGCACATATAGATTGTAGAGTAAATTATAGGACAGCAAGGAGCCCTACAGAAGTCCTTGTTAAGGTATAAATGTTTTGCACTTCTACTTGTGATGCTCTATCACTAGAGTAGTCTTAAATATTTATGACATATCATTTCATATAGTTTGTAGGACATACCACAGTTCCAAACACCTGAAATTGCTTCAGTAATGCCTAGAGAAATAGCAAAACTGTTTTCTTCATAGTCTAGAGGTTTGTATATTTGATGTCAGGTTCAATAGTATATTTATAGTTGAGCATTTTCTCTAAAACCAATCTGGTATCAAGATATAATATTATCTTTGTGTTCACGTGCAATCCTATAAATCAAGGTATATCTAGCAGTGAATACAAAGTTTCCTAATTACCTTATTTTAAATTTAACAGTAAACTTATTACCTACTCATAGTAAGCTAGATGAGTATAACAGGCCATGAAATAGGTAGATTTCAAGTAAGAGACAAATTACAGATTGTACACTTTATTTTTAGGTGAAAGAAGTTACATGGTGTGTAGTTGATTAGGTACCTACTTCTCATGAAAATCTATATGGGTATTCAACATTTTCATAATTTCTTCTTCTAAAAGCTTGACCAGTTTGGAAACAATCATATTTTCGTTAATATCATGAAAAATAACCTAAAATATTAGATATTATCAATTATGTGATTGTGTTATTTCTTAATAATAGGAACAAATTTGTGTTTAGAGCTTATGGCTACTGACATTTATCAATACATACCTTCTATGTTTTCGAACTATTTAATATTTCTTCAATGCAAAATTCTAAATTATTCAAAGGTCATTTAATATAGTGCCTCCAAGCACTTCAATTGATTTCTCCTTCTTCGTTTTTTCATATTTTTGTTAGTTAATATTTTACTATGTAGGAAACTAGATCCAGAAAAACTTTATACATAATGTGAACATAGGTATTTCTTAATTCAACTTGAATTTATTTTTCATAATTGGGGTGAACTTGGTTCTAGAATATACTTACTTTCACGTAGGGTGTCTTCTTTATTCTTCAAATTTTTCTTTTAAACACCTGTTATACTCATTGTAACTGTGCTGGACCTTTAAATTAGTTCTTAAATTCCATAACGAAGGAGACATGATAGTAGATATTCGTATAATACATTCAGCTGATTATTTTACTTCTAAAACGATCACAATTTTCGATATTTTTTAAAATAAGAGGGCAAAAAAAGGATTTCTTATCAAAAAAATGTTTTGGTTTTATTTCCTAACCACACTTACCTTACACGTGAACCGCGAACTGTCAAAGGAGCCTGCAACCAATAAAACTTGATGGACTAAAGTTTTGTGATTGGCTGTGAAGGTTCTTATTCTTAGCTGGCGCCCTCTACTTTGTCCAAAAATTGAAATACATGGAGTTCGGTCTCCTTATATAGTCTCCATGGAAAGTTCTATGAACGCACTTTGATTAGTGAGCGAAGCCATTTTCCTGAGTGGTTTTAAATTGCGCTCAGTGAGCACAACACGATGCAGATTGGGATATTTTTATGAAGATTGTCTATGTTTTTATTATTAGTAAACAAATATTATACTTAGTAAAGGTATTAGTGAAATAAATAAGTATTACAACATGAGTGATGATTATGAATATGAACTGATTTATACGTATAATTATGTAGCATACAGCCAGATACGAAAAATGTTCACAAATGATTAAAAAATGTTTTGTATTTATTTATTTGATTATATGTGAGTATTCTACATATATAATCTGTGAATCTGTGACATACATATATTAAAGATTATCTATGATCTTCTATACTTTTCAAAAAATTATCGTTTAGAAGACATACGTCAACCATTCGTTACTCAGTGAGCGCTCAATCAACAGTTGAGTTAGGTATATGTTATGTTTTCTGAACGCTACCATTATTGACGTGAAATCAGATGCTCCAACACAACTTTCAGCCAATCAGATGTGACTTTTACAAATAACGATATATATCTAATTGGATTTAATTTGAAGAGTCGAGGCTCCGTTTACGGATATTTATAAATAATACGAACCTTTACGTGACAAAATCGTCCGGAAATTTTCTTTCCCCAGTGGTAGAAAAATGTGAAATTTTTTGGGTTGGCAACTTGGACCGAAGTCGCCTATTGTTGGGGAATCTATTTTTATTGCCACATCCCGATGAATACTAATATTGCGGCAGTATGCTAATAAAAAATTATTGTACCATTATTGTATTTTCTATGGGGAGTGTTTGAACCCCCAAACTCCCCCCCTTATATAAGTCTCTGGGCTTAACAGTCTTTTCAGTAGATCCTTCTTGAAGAAATCCCTCCTTGTGAGTTCTGGTCCCAGAAATTGATATCTCTAACGATTGCATTAGCAGATAATGTGTGAAGCTCAATTAACATAGCGACCGGAAAACTGATGACAAGTAGGTAGCTTAGTTTCCATTCAAATATCAATATTAACAAGTACCTATATACCGTAAAATTTATATATAATATACTCTGCAAGATTTGAAATTGTAGGATTATACAACGAAAACAATGAATCTACAAGAGCTGCAAGACACTGTAATGCTGCTCATCCTGGAAGAACTGCCATTTTCTGACGCCTGACGCTTACTGACGCTTACTGGGAATTTGTTCGAATAAATTTTTACTATTATTTCCATAATTTTTTTTGCGCGATTGATCTTTTTTGTTTATTTACAGCATGGGTTGTCAGGACGGTAGGTTGTGTTTACTGGTTTCTAAGTTTAACACGTCGGTAAGTGATTTACTTACCGTTCAGACGTCGAAAAGTAATAAATAACATAGAAACAATTTCACCAAAATGCAAAATATATTTTAAACTGATCGAGAAGTATTAATGTCACTTTTGACATTTCGTTCATTTCGAAGAAATTTAAATTATTTTATTCGGAATTTATTTCAATACGATCGCGCAAAAAATGGTATAAGCATCTCGAACGTTAAGGGTATTTACAACGTTTGCATGTAGATTCCTCTCGAAAAATTGGACAAAATGATATGAGGATTAAGGGGTCTAGCACATTTACTTTTCGGAATACAGGGTGTTGGAATTTTGAAAACTTGAATGTTTTAATTCGATAACTTTAAAATGGATGGATAAATTGATTTGACATTTGGCAGGTTGTTTTTAAATGTAAAAGGGCATATTTTGATAGAAATAGTAGTTTGTGCAACTAGTGTGGATATGATGGCCATATCGCACGAGGACGAAGTTTGAGCACGACGCCGTAGGCGGAGTGCTCTATCGTTCAAGTGCGATATGGACAATTCACACGAGTCGAACAGCATATTTTTTCTACGACCCACTTAAGAAAAAATCTAGAAAATAAAAATTTCTATAAACTGTAGGTAATATAGCTTCAAATTAAAAATTTAACAATTCAATTTTATGTTTCCACTAATTTTTTGTGGTATACGTACAGTTCTTGAATGTCCAATTTGTATAATGCTACGGCTTCCCTTTTTAAATATACGATGCTGTTATAAGTAGATGATGCCAGTCGGACTCCCCCATGAAGGGTAACGTACCATTATCTATAATAATGAATATTCTGCTAAATATCCCAAACCTCTACCTGTTGTCGTTATTAATATCAAGCAGAATAATTATTTAAAAATAAAATTAACAATTAAAAAAAACTTCTTCACGGGGAATCGAACTCGGGTCTACCGCGTGAGAGTCTGGTTTGCTTACTACTCGACCACTGAGGAATATGCAAATTGTTTATCTATAACGTCAGATATATTACATAATTTTTGCTTAAAAGGAACTAAAGTTCCTACCGTGTGTCCCGCGACACGTTCTACCTTTTTTTTCTTTTAATTCAATTTTAATAGATGTTATCCAACTCCTTGTCGAATAACAATGAACAATTTTATTGTAAACTGATATATACGGCAGGCACGATGACGCACAATAAGGCGACGTCAGATGACCTTCAATAGTTTATATGCAGCCAATGTACTTTTGGAACCTTGTGAATGGAAAAATCCTACGGAGATAATGATCTTTCGTAGGCTCTTTGACATCACGAAGGAGGGAAGAGTTTGTGCTTGCTTTCTGCACTTTATATAGTTTGTTTTTGCTTTAGGAATCAAACTCAAAAAAATACGGAGCCATTTTTTATGAAATACCTCAATTTAAGGCAATAAAAAAATTGAAAATAAAGATGCTAGTCGAATAAAAATTGGAAGATCTTAATTTTCAAAAAAATTGTATTATGGCTTGTGTAGGTAACTTCGTTTTACAATTTTACACACTCTCTCCTACCGTCCACATAAAAACCAGATAACAAATAAATTAACAATAATGTTATTTTAACCTGGTGATAACGTGAGTAAGTATATATAAATTCATGGAAAGAATAATTAAGAATATACATAAATATTGCAAAATCGAATGAATTATCTGGACCTGTGACCTTTATGAACCTTTATCTTTTTGATCGAAAGATTGCAGATTACAATCTTCTTTTGTCAATATTTTTACTCGATATAATGTACTGCAACTGGCAGTTTAATTGTGGATTTCAAACAGTAACGTCCCAGCTTTAAAAATTTAATCGATCTTGGTTCGTTATGCCTACAAATCCGTTTTCATGACATACCACGTTCCAACAATACAGTATTTAAAGAAAAACGAAACTTTTATATTTTAAGAAAGTAATTTCATTGTATGTACATGGGCTGAAAAGCCCCGCGCCTAACAAAAGAAACACGTTTTTGTTTGATGAAATTTAGTTTTATTCAATAACGTAATTTCCATCAAGAACAACGGAATCATTCCAGCGCCGCTCCAACATATCAATACCACTTTTTTAGAACGAATTATCTTTTGCCTCAAAATAGCAGCATCTTTTTGGGTCTGCGAACAGCCAGTAGTCGCTGGGAGCCAAATCTGGCGACTACTGTGGATGTGGGAGCAATTCTAAGTTCATTTCATGTAGTTTTGCCGTTATTTTGATTGTTTTGTGACACGATGCGTTGTCTTGACGGAACAAAATTTTTATCTTTGCAATTTCGTCCTTCAAACGCTCCAATAAAGCTATATAATATTCCCAACCTTTAACCTTTCCAGCTGATTGTTGTGCTTCAGGGGGCTTTGGACAAGATTAACTAGCAGCTGTCCACTCAGATGACGATGGATCTATGTTTCAACCATTGTCACAAATCGACGCAAAAATTCCAGTTTGTTACGTTTAAACATCGTCAAACGCGGCACCCACTTTGAACAGAGCTTTCTCATAGTCAATTATTCATGCAATATAAAGCCAACACGTTCTTTTGATATTTTTTCGATGTCAGGTAACTCACGCAACTTGACTTCTCGATCATTCAAAATGCCACATTTGGACGTCCAACGAGTTTCGCTTCTTCGGTGTCTTTACGACCACGTTTGAAGTCAGCAAACCATCATTTTGTGATTGTTTCTGATGGTGCGACGTCCCCATAACACTTCTCAAGCCATTGCTTCACTTGAACGGTGTTTTCCCATCAAGAAGTAGTGTAAAATTAAAACACGAAACTGTTTTCGATCTATTGTTTTGAATATAACAAAAGCGGCATCACTCTTAGCACAATAACTCACGATTTAATAAATAGGATATCGTGAAATGTTGACAGCTGTATTTTCAAGGTTAGAGCCAACTGAAAATAGGCAAAGCTGCAATAAAACTAGCGCCATCTATGTGTCAGACCCAGGATGTAATAAGATATACAATGTAATCCGATTTGCCCGATGGTACTTGTATTTCCAAATTGGAAGGAACCCGGTTCCTTCTAATTTTTATCGCATCCAAGGTTATTGAAATATCTAAAATTGATAAGTGTCGAAATTGTTATCACGAGTTTCTAAATAAAACAACTTTTCAAACTGTCCCTATAGTTACAGGCGCGTCCATTTCAATGCGCAGTCTGCGAGTTCTACCTCTACGCCTTTCCTAAAATTGCAGAAACTGATGGAAAGCCTCAACAAACTCCCAACTCTAACGTCTCTCTCCACACTGATTATCCCACTATTCCCGAAAGTTCAGTAGTTCAGTAGTAAGGATAGAGAGTGAAATTTTTCTCAAGGTGCAGAATAGACCACAAAAATAGGATATTTATCATAGAAAATGGATTGAATGTGATCCAAAAATATTCTTCATAGAGATAAATTATTCTTGTATAGGTAAATAAGTTACTCCCAAACATGTTATAAGTTGAAATAATACCCTTTTTGGTGTGCGTCATCGATTGTTATTCTCCATCTATCACATTACGTAGGAAGGAATGGAAAAAAAGGCAGGTCTGTGATTAATCCTAATCAAAATATCACAATAATGAACCGTTTGAATGTTTTATAAACGTTAACCCTAATCTTTGACTTACAAAAATTTGATTGGTTGAAGTTTAGATTACGCGCCAGCGAAACCTATTAATCGAGAGCTTAAAATACTATGAAGGCGTTACTTTCGTAGCGGCATTAAGTCTTACGTCTTTTTCTACTGTCACACTGACAGTTCTTGACAGGTCTGTACTTTGTTGTTTACGGTCAATTATTATTTATGAAAAGTGAATATTAATCTTATTGTTTTATTTATATAAATAATACAAAAATATGCATGAATACACGGAAAAACATCAGTATTTTGAAAGTTCTCAAGTATTTTCAGTTAGAAAAAGAAGCTGGTAATTATTAATTGCATAGCCTTTTCGAATTTGGCTAAATACAATCCTGATGATCTTATTTATCAAATTTAAGGTTAGCAATATGTCAAAATAGCAAATAAAATAAACGACATGCCGAAAACCCGGATATACGTCACAATCGATGACGCACACCAAGAAGGGTATTATTTTAACTATATACAATATATCAACTTATAGTTTGATACCTCTTGTTCTGAGAAAAAAAACACTCCACATAATTCTGAATGCGTCACTTTTCCGAAAAAATGAAACAATCACTTGAAAAATCATATAAAAGGGGACATCTTTTTGCTCATATGAAGGCATCTCCTTCCTCCAGACCTATACATTCTTGCATTGTTGGATACTCCTC
Source organism: Galerucella tenella (assembly GCA_910591685.1). Classification (NCBI taxonomy): domain Eukaryota; kingdom Metazoa; phylum Arthropoda; class Insecta; order Coleoptera; family Chrysomelidae; genus Galerucella; species Galerucella tenella. Next base: position 952 of record CAJUYH010003632.1, on the reverse strand, counting down.
TACTAAGGGATTACAAAAATGTAGAATACATAAGAGAAAAGTCAATCAGTTGGGAGTTATGGATAATTCCAATTTACTAATATTAACATTTTAATTCGTAAAAAAATACTAAATTTTTTCATAAGGTGCTCAAATTGACTTCCATTGGTTTCCATACAATGATACAATCGAGCCTCAAATTATGTCGACATTCTTGAATAATTCGCTGAAGTTAATCATCTGGCTGAATGGCAAAAATTTTGAAGACAGTATTAAAACCTGGGCTGTATGAATAAAAAGAAAGCAAATGCTCATGAGTATGAGCAAATGCTCCAAGTAAGAGCTTAGAGTAACAGGTCGGAGTATAAGCCTCCACTCGAGTGGATATGAATAATGATTTGCTTATACGCAAAAGCTTTTGCTTCAATAAAATGAGCATTTGTGCCTGGATTGCCTCGTCATCCCTGTCGAAACTCGCAGTCGAGTTGCGTCTGCATTAATTTGACCGTGTTTTGATTGTAAGTGTAATTAAAATGTCTTTAGACGAGGGGAATTACGAAGAAAAAGGTACAGTCCGTTCGGTGAATCTTTTCCCATGTATGAAATTATTCACATACTACTTTTGGTAGTACGTCTCTTTCCTACTCACAGAATCCAAACCCCCGAAATGAAACCGTTTGTTCCATTACAACATACTATAACAAACAGAGATAGCCATATGATGAATGTCGGCGATAGGTTTAACGCGAATTTGTACGCATTTGTACGTTGACAGACCGAAGACTTTGTTTACATTTTTATTTTACATTTTCATTCGTTTTTTTCCCTTGCATTTAAATTTATTTCAAAAACAGTTGTTATAACGACTAATTTATACCTGAGTGTTCGAATTATTGTGGTAAGTAAAGATTATTTATCTACTTTTCATTTATTTACTTTGCAATGGAAACTAACCTTAAATTGACATTTCATC
>CAJUYH010003631.1:0-31188 GCA_910591685.1 Galerucella tenella | reverse complement strand
AATGAATGATTTATTACTCCTTGTCCTTTCTATATAGACTATATTAAGGTGCTGGAAAATTCCCCAAATTTAGCGAAAAAAACGCTATGGTGTGCAAGACTAAAATGGAATGGCCTCATGTAACCCATTGTATAGTAGGTACATCTTCCCGAGGAGTTGTCTTCTTAGGTCATCGTCCATCCTGTCCTTCCCAGAAAGGTAGACAGGTCACTAGGAGACATCTTCTTTATATCGGCAGGTGTAGGCAAAGACTCACCAACAGTTTCAGTTTCATCTTCCTGTTCACACATCCTGCATAGAGGTGTGTCCACTAGCCCCATAGTATGGAGGTGTTTCATAGGGACAGTGGCCAGTCAGAAATCCTACTGTTAAACGTAGGTTTTTCTTGGTTATCGCCAAATATTCCTTCGTTGCCAGCTTCCCAGGGTCGCCCAGGGTGATCCTGGCAAGACTGCATCCTTTGATCCCATCCCATATCTTAAGGGATTGAGCATGGGTGTAATGATTGGCTAAATCGGCAATTGTCGAAGTTGTTAGGCCGTATAGGAAGCTCGACATTTATCTTATTCAATGAAAGATTTAATACTGGGAATCTTGGTCTTTTTTGTACAATATGAAACAAATTACGGAAAAACCCGACCTTGCCAAACTTTGTGGTGATGTCCTATTTAAATTAACTGTAGACCTTGGAACAAATTTACATGGTTTTATGTTATGAGATGAACTCGTAAGTCTGAATTTTTTTCCCCGGCCAGAGGGAGGTTACTCCTGTACCTATTTGTTTTAAATTTTTAAATTTTATCAAAGATTGTAACTTACAAGAACTGTATCCAAATGTATGGATACCATTGCGAAAAAATTTCCTAAAACTAAGCGCAGAATAAAAAAATGTCAAAACAAACCTTCTGGATGTTCTATTTAAAATAACGAATTTAATATCAACTTCCTTTATAACCAAAACTGCTGTTAAAATAGAGACAGGCAATGTCAAAAAATACCTTATAATTTCTATATTTTCGATAATTATGGAAAGCTCTACACAATTGACCTTTTTTTGTTAACAGGTATAAAAGCAAAGTAATTAGTGATAGATTCACACTAAATATTAAGTAAGGTTAATATAGATATAATAGGATTACTAAAATTCCAAAGACTTTTGAAATAATAACGTTACTTTCAGGTACCCATACAATAATTACCTATTTAATTTTAAATAATGTATAAGGAAGATATTATTTCAGCAGATCTAACTTTCTATTTCATAGAATTATTTTAATCTCAACAATGTACAGAATACCTAGACATGATGATAATTACTATAAGAATAACTGAAATAATTATTTGAAAAGATTATATAAATTACAAATATTATGAAGCAGTTACTTATTTTCACATTTCAATGGTGATTGAATTTATTTTAGTAAAAGTAGAAGTAAGAACACATTAAATATTGTGAAACGCTACACACCGCAGCCCTCGTTAAACACCAAACTTTAGAACTTCTCTTCTGTCTTCTCTAGGAAAATGGTAAGAAATCAATAAATATAAAAAAAATAAAAAGAGAAGATTAACTGCTATACTGACTGACACCTCTATAAACGACGAGACGAGATTTTCACAAAGTCTTGTCTCGTCTCGCCGATGCAATGATAAGTCTCGTCTCGCAGTCTCCAGTCTCGTCTCGTCTCGTTTCTCTTACGAGAGTCTCGTAAGATTATCGAAACCTCATCATTCATAATGTTATTGTTTTAGTGCAATAAGGAATAATTAAATACTTGCTATAATATAAGAGTCGGAAGAGAAAATAACAATTGTTGAAAAATAACATGTATTTGAAAGTACTTCTACTGAAGAAAATGAAAACACAACATTATTTTATAAATAAAATCTGACTTTTCCGGTCCAGGATCTTCTCGTTCCCTCGCCGCCGTTTTTTTCGTACATTGTCTTTCTGAATCTTCTGATTGATTAAAATAGGCTTTGTATATATCTGAATCGAAGTATCTTTTAATTCTTGCACGGCCCCATGCAACTTATGCCGCGGATCGAGGATTGAAACTGCTGCATAAATCCAATTAGTTTTACGATAATGCTTTAATATTTTTTCTCTCGCAGCCTGAAAACTAACATTAAGCTGCTCTTCGACAGCGGTTCGATCTATCTTTTGGTCCCATTTGAATATTCACCTGCGAGACTCTCGAGCGAGAAGCGAGACCTCATGCATGAGACTCGAGACGAGACCAACAAAAGTCTCGTCTCGTCTGGTCCGAGTATCGTCTCGAAAACGAGAGTCTCGTGCGAATCACTAGGAACAAGAAAAGACCGGAGCATAAAGAAATCATTCTAAAACATAGAATGATAGAAACTGCAGAAACAGCTGATGGTGACTGGGATTCTGGAACTAGTAGCGACGAAAACGTAGACTGGGGAATATTAACCAAGGAAGTTTTTGGAGAGTTGGATAGATCTTGGTTATTTGCTCTACATTTGATACTCATCTATAAGGTGTAAAGGCGCTTCATTGCTTTCAGTCAGAAGAGTGGCATTTCGAACTGCTCTGTGTCCAAGTTTATGAACTCAATTGCTAAATTTGGTGTAGTGTACCTATACTTCAACCGCTACAGGAAGCTGAGAATTTTATGAAAGAAATAAAAAAATAATCTCAAAAAACCTCCTATTAAACGATTAATTTACGTATTAACATCACCAGAGACAAATTTTCCATGATGGCTTTTGTGGAATTATACAAGGTGATGCAAACCGGAGCGAACGGTTCGGTAAGCATAGACAAGGGTCAGTGTGACCCTTAATATTGTCAACTGTAACGTTTACAATGGACTTTTGTTTTGTATAGGTCGGCTTTATTGTAAGCAGTCGTGACAGTATGAACAAAGAACATTTAATATACTGTCGCTTTCGACGGACTTAATACGAAACTTACATTAGAATAATGTGTGTAAATTTGGTTGTACTAAACTGAAAAATATGTAATGGTCTTTGAAAGGCTTGATATATTATGTATAGCTTGGAAATAAGGAGGTTATTTAAGCCCGCTTTACAGTTCGCAATTTTTCATGCTACTATCAATATTCTTGATCGAAGGCATGCGAAGAAGAGGATAATTTGACAAGTCTCTTGCCATTTTAAGTTCTTCTCCCAAATCGATCTTCTTCGATTTGTATTGCAGTTTGCATGCAAGTCTGGGGAAAAATTGGTAATTTCTTTGTTACCAACAAGACTGGACTGTTTTCTTTGAAACGCAACATAAATAGGTATACATCAATAATTTGAGTGCAAAGTTAGTTTATCAACTATTGCAACATGAAATGACACACTAATCTAACCTCATAAATAAGCTTTAATTTTTTTGTTTGTATCCACATTAAAAATTGCATATTGCAATAACTGTGAGATGTAAAACGATTGTCAATAGTTGCCAAAGTGTTGCTGCAATACATTGCAAGAAGAATTGCGAACTGTAAAGCGGGCTTTATGAAAGTGGGCAAGAAAAATACCCTTCAATTCAACTCTCCACACTTTCCAAAAATTATTGAATTCAAGAACGCCCTAACTTCCTTTTTACATTTTAAATGAAATTTATCTCACCAAATAACCCTTTAATTACTCTACAATGCATCTCAATCTATTTATTTCCTTTAGAACAATTAAAAAGATCTTTATATGAATAATTTCCCATGGCTTTTGCCGTTGATAATGATTATAACCCTCCCCGACTCCGGCAAAATATATACCTCAAGAGCGACATCAAGGGTCAAATTCACAGCAAAATTGAATTAGATTTATTATAAAGCTATTTAAGATTAGGTAAGTACATTAAAGATAAGTGGATGGCTGACAAAGAAAGCTGAACTTGAAGTACTTGTAACAATTGTAAGCTCGGACCTTCTAAACAAGGTACTTATATGATAAGTGGACTGAGGTTTCACTGTGAGAACTCCACTGGGTCTCACCGCTCATATATCTTTTGTTGGAGAAAACAACGCATGTTCGAGATCAAACAAAGAAATTTGGAAAATTCAATGGGGTATATATAAGCGATATAGAGATTTATGTGTGTGATAGCTTTATACTTATATTGATTGCTGAATGGAATTGAGGTTTTCTTTATGTATTATGCACCATATCTCTATTATATCAAAATCAAGTGAGATCAAAAGTTAATATCATTAAATATAAAATGGAATCAACACAATTTTTGAAAATATATAAATACTTAATCTCAGAGCTGGCAAATAAAAAAATTAGTGTTACATACAATTTCTTGGGTACTCTGAAGGATGTTTTCCAATTTATTTGATACTTGACACACCTTTTCTTGGTTCTAGCGCCCCCTTATGGCTATAAACAAACAAAATATTAGTATTCGAGAGACTACGTTTTCAATCTTCTTATTTTTGTATTCAGTTCTATCTCAATTTTTGACCCATCCACCCCCTTGTAACCTAAACTAATCGAAAGAACAACAAATGAAAAAGGGTGATTCCAAAAGAAGAGTTACTTTTACTTCTGTGCCTAAAGTTCCTGTTGAAGGTAGCGATCAAGCAGGAGTAAAAGATAGATAGGGTAGGGTTTCCCAAAAAAAGCAATAATCATAGAACCAAAGTTCTCAATTCAATTACCAATCCCACAATTAATACTTCTTCCCTAATTCCTCTAACAGACATTAAAATCACCAATGAATTATTCAAAGTGACAATATGAATAATAAGAAGCAATTTCCGGTATTTTGCATCCTCAAGCAAAAAAATGGTACCTAATCCGATTCGAGAATGAATAAAAAAGTGGAAATTCGTCAACCAGTGCGTAGGAAACATCAACCATAATCCTTTTCTCCGGGTATATTTGTAAGCTCACATTTTGGTAACCTCTGTGTCTTCTCATTTGATACATATTATGGTTAGTGACCTTTGAACCCGCACGATAAGAGCGCTTTTGACTCTAGTGGAGTTTTAATTGAAAATTTGTTTTATTCCATTCAAAATATTCCAACAATTCTAATAATTGTTTTGATACAGCATGAAACTGTTAAGGGTAAGAACTTAGTAACAAGCTCGATGTTATTTACCATCGTGGTTGAGAATGGCTCTTTTTCGTCTTTTATTTTGAATAATAACGAGCTGCTGTGCATAGATTGAGGTTAAACAGAATGACAAGAGGTTCTTTTTGGAAGCAAGGCGAAAGCTAATAAGATAAATTACTGTTTTGAATAATTCTACAAGAACGACACTCGACATTGTCCATGTTTTCCTTTCATAATCTTCCACGTCGAAGTTTTGGATAAAGAGTAGAAAAAAAAAGGGTCTGATGCTTTGAAAAAAAATTATAATTTATCATGAGCGTCTGCAAATCAGCTACAGTTACGACAAAAATATTACATAGGTAAGCAGTTCATTTAACTTGGTGGTTTTTAATTTATTCAATAAATAAAAATATAGGGCCGTACAACTGAGAAAAGTAACATTTTATACTTACACAATCATCCAGTTGCTGTTTGTTTTGATAAAAATGAATTATTCTATATAAATCCCCTTTTTTATCAAAGTTTTTTTGATCTTACGCACTGGTTCCCTTTTAGCCACAAAAACTTGAAGCAAACATAAAATCAAATGGAAGAGTGAAGGTTCTAAGTTAATACATGCATTCAGTCATTCATAATTTCATCAAACTACATCCAATAGCGCAATAAAGAATGTAAAAAAAGACAGCACGAGGAGAATCTTGGATAGAATCCATTTGTTCATGTATTTGAACCAATTTTGGAAGCTATTCGTCCTGGAAAATTGATGTACCATGCAAAACATACTACACTTTGGCAAGTGAAGCCGTGAAAGGAATGTAGTGGAAAACTCGATATTGCCACGTTTAACTATGAAAAAGCTAAAGTGCGAAGTATGTAGGGATAATAATTAGAAAAGGGACTTATTATTAACAATATTAACTATTAGATGGAACGTAAATTCCTTAATGAGCTTGTTTTTTCTATTAACATTATTTTTCCAATTTATGAATATCAAAAGATGAGCACTTTTCCAAATTTGTTATGGGCTTCTTCGAGCTCTGGCAGCGTTGTACGAAAACCATAATTACCACACCCTCGAATTACATAATTGGTGATTTTTATCGAAAGCTGACATCTTATTGGCAAGCGCGTGCGTGTGTTCTTTCCTCTCGTTTCGTCAATTGACTGATATTGACTTATCCAGTGGCGTTGGTATTGTCAGTGACCTTTATATTTTCAAATTGTACTTGGTAAAATAGGTACCGTACGCCATTTGTACCTTTATGACAGATATGCGCCATGTTTTTTCGCCTCTCACCGATGCCCCGTAGCTTCATATAAACTTGCCAAACTATACTTGAAAATATTTTTCAGAAGTTAAAAATGAGATTTGAACATTCTAGGGATTTTTCTGATAATTTTTATACCAAGGCACATGTACCTATTATCTTCAAATCGTTACATCATATGGTGTCGATTTGCCATTTCTGTCATTTTTTCCATTCGCTCGTATCCTATATTCTTCTACTTAAGTCATAGACTCCTATATATTTTGTAGGTCCTGGTAGAATCATTTAAGTTTTGGAACGTCTCTTGGCTCTACATTTTGCAGGATTCCAATTTTCCTTACTCCTCCTTAACTTATTTCGTTGTATAGTCTTCATCACCCTTCATTCTGGATCTGTTTTGTCCCTAATCTTCCTCAGAATATTTCTCTTTACAACTTTGAGATGTTCGTTTATAAATATCAATTTTGGCTATTCTTTTGATAGATTTGCCCCTTATTCCGACACATCTGAGGTTCCTTCCATCAATTAATCCTCCATTATTAGGCACTTTTTCGGAAAAAACTACAATCTATATAGCAATAAATGCCATTAAAAACGATAAAAATAAACAAAATGCTCCTAAGTTAAAAAAAATAACATGAATTCCACAGAATTTGTTACCAAAACTCCATTGTTTGATATCAGGGTTTAAATAAAAATATTCAAAACCCTTTATTTATTTACTTTTATTTTCGCAAGGGTCTTTATACATCAACCCCGCCTCTGAAGATTTACCATGAGCGATGAAACGGATCGTTAGTTTTCATTCTCTAATGTCATTGTGGTCTGTACGAGTCATTAGAGGCGTATTGTAACGATGTGAGAGAAAATCTTGAAGCATTTTGTTAAGGGTTAATGATTAATTATATCCATCGGTATTATAATCATTTTTTTAATAAATTAGACGAACTTCTATGGCACCCCGAACGTCAAAAATATAAAGGAGGCGCCAATACTCTTTCAATAGATACAATCTAGGCCTTTTGGCGCAAATCGTTTTTTACTTTTGTTTGCTTAATGTTTACCTACTGCTGAGATTCTCAAAACAGTTGGCAAACAGATTATTTGTTATCTAAAATTATTTCCTAGCAAACATTTTATTTCCATACATAATTTAACACGTTTAATATAATGAATTATTATACAGTGTGGAAACCACTTATGGAATAAAAATTTTTATGTCATTATTTTGAAAATTATAAAAAATGCCGAGACACGTCAACTTTTGAATTGAGTTGTATGTTATGTAAACATAAATTTCAATGTACAGGGTGATTCACGCAAGTATACCGATTCCAACAATCTAAATAATGTATGGTCAATTATGAATTATACAAGGTGAACTTTTAAAATTAATAATTTATTACACTTGAAATATTGGTACTTTTTTTAATTAGCTAAATATGGATTTATCAAAAATCTAAACTAACTAATTATTAGACGTATTTGTATATTAAACAAAACCTGCTACGCCCATGAATTTTATCATAAATATCTAAAAATAGCCTAAAAACGCCAATAAATAGACAAAATCGGTAAATAATATGGATTGTTTTAAATCGGTAAATAATGTGGATTGTTTTCTATTCTGTCAGTTGTTGATGTGTTGACAGTTTATACTGAGAAAGTAAAATCTTTGTCAAACACTCTTTCCTTGTCGACTTAACAATGAAATATTTAACTGAGACTCACCGAATTGAGATTTTAATGATTATCGGGTACGGGGATAACTGCAGAAGTCAAGTTGAAGTGGCAAAATTATTTAGTCACAGGTGTCCTGAATTGCCTAATATTTCACAAAGTACTGTGTCTAAAATTCATGCACAATTCAGAGAACTTGGACATGTCAAACCTTTGAAAAGAAAACCACACTTCGTTGAAGATGATGTGAAAGTGGATATTTTGTTAAGTGTCGAAGAGAATCCAACTTCAAGTACACGTCAAATTGCCTGTGAAAATGATGCTAGTCATACAACTGTTCTAAGATGTCTTCATAAAGAAAAACTTCATCCCTACAAATTAACTTTTGTGCAGGAGCTAACAGAAGACGATCCAGATCGTAGAATGGATTTCTGCGAAAGATTGATGAATAAGCTGAAAAGAAATGAGATAGCTCTTGGTACCAACATTCACATTGAATGGAGAGGTAAACCGACAGAACTGTATATATTGGTCAGCAGAGACTCCCAATTGGATGCGTGAGACATCATACTCAGTACCCTCAAAAGGTGAACGTTTGGGCCAGTATCATAGGCGACCATGTTATTGGTCCTATATTCATAGATGGAAATTTGACAGCTGAAAAATATTTTAATATGCTTAGAAATGAAGTTATTTCTGCGTTGGCAACGCAATAGATCCTAGCTTACCGAATGAAAAAGTTTGGTTCCAGCAAGACGGGGCAACACCCCATTATGCTTTAATGGTAAGAACTTATTTAGATGAAATCTTCCCCAATAAATGGATTGGACGAAGAGGTACTCTATTGAGTGGCCAGCTAGATCGCCAGACCTTACGCCGCTAGATTTTTTTCTGTGGGGCTATCTCAAGAACAAAGTATATGCAACACAACCAACTAGCATTGTAGACCTCAAAGACAGGATAACTACAGAAATACGGAATATTTCACCTCAAACTTTAAACAATCTTGAGGAGGAGTTCTACAGGAGACTGTGCTATTGCCAACAACTAGGTGGAGAAAATCAATAAAAAAACTAATGAATTTGAACATGAATTCAATATTTTTGTGTATAATTTTTATAGTATAGTTTGTCTCAAAATATATTGTCCTTACTTTTGACGTAAATCATCTAATACGAACATTCGCACCTTCTTAAAAGAATCTTACCTGAAATAAAACAGTCCTTAATTGAATAGTATTTAATAATCTCTCATTTAGGAGGAAAAAGAAAAAATGTTTAAAGAAATGGTCTTCACATATTAAATAAAAAACAAAAAGATATGGATATTTGTGAATTGGATCCTGTTTAAAATAATTTTAAATGGTTCGCCACTGGTGATCTCTTCTGCAGCAGCTATTGGCCGTATGATTTATTGCAATTGGTCCATTAATTCAATGATTGTCGGCAAAAGGGAAGACGATACACTTTTAGACAAACTATAACGTTTTAAATTTTGTATAATTCTTATATGTTTCGATTTTCTGCAACCTAAAATTCGTCATTGTTAAGTAAAGAATGATTTTTCCACCCTGAAAAATCTGTAATCCAACAAATGTAACCCATTTCGTAGGCACAAGAATCGTGGACTGCTATACGAATAAAATACACAAATGTAGCATTGTGCGGTCTGAATTTACAAAGCAGTTGAAAAGATTTCAATATATCCACTGTGGGTGGCTGTATGTTGCAGATATTTGTGTACAAAATTCGATTGAAAGTCCCCCGATTCAGTATTATGATGAAAATTTACACTTGTGCACTCCAAGGCATATGCTTTTCTGTTATATATGTATATGTATATATATAGAAAATGTTTTGTGCGATAGCGACAAGTTCTCTTTTCAGCTAAATTTAATTCGTTTTCAGTTGGTGGCTTTTCTTTAGACATCGATTTATTCATATTGTAAGTGTATACCACTTCCACTCAAATCCCAACAATGAGTTTTCATCTTTTAGGATTTTTCTCTGCAGAATCTTATTATCGACCTTTTAGCTCTTTTATAATATTCTCCCAACACGTTTTTTACACTAATTTTCCAATACTCACAAAGCGATATAATTTGAAAATAGATAAAAAATAAAGATGAAGATTCACAACAAAATATAAAAAAATGAAAATATGTTTCAACAAGTAACTGTGAAGTTAACAATTATTGCTCGAAATAGAGCAAGTGTCTTAAAGACCAGTTATCCACGAATACTTTACGATATTTTTTTTATTGGTGCACTTTGAAATTATAAATACTGGTCTATAACTCCTACAACAACAAGAAATGGAAATCATAGATGGAAATAAGAACTAAATGTCAAATGGTTGAATTCGTGATGTATACCTTGCGTTGTCATGGAAATGAGAAAAACATAAACTAATTTATATTTTGATCTTAAAACATAAAACAGACAGAAAGGAGCATTCACCAAATGAGTTTGCGTCCAAATAGGAGGTTGCAAATGGCGAATAGTCGTTTCCGTTTTGACAGTGGCGTACTGTTTGTATAGGGTATGGGAATTGTGAAATTTCAAAATTGTAGTTTATTGACATGTATTAAATATAGAACTATAAGCTGTCCTATGTCCTATACAAACAATATTGTCTAGAAGCCATGAAAATACGAATATAAAATAATACTTCTGATAATACTTTCGTTTAAACTCATTTTCACCAAAAAAACTACATAAACAAGGCATGTTCTTTTATTCACCGGTAGATCCACCAATCGACCAACTGCGTTTTTATATTCATTGGTGGATTGTAGATTGAAGAAATGACGCGTTCATTTATTACTGTTGCATCAACCAAAATTGCTAACCACTCCACGTACCGTTGTATCGAGGTGGTGGATAACTTTGGTGGTTCACAAAATGGCTTAACCTAAAAAAACTAACGATTTGTTGAAGCAGTCAAAAGAATGGACGAATTAATAGAAATATGTGGTAACAAGGTATTGACGGCGCTATTAACAGCGTCAGAAATTGAAAAAATTTCAAGTGGAAATATCAGATGAACTGATAATTACAACAATCAACTTGGAAAAAGATTGTCAGTGGTCAGGTGATTTAAATAACAACTGCGTTTTTTTATGTGCCACTGATGACTCCAACATGTCGTTGCAGCGTAGACTGACGTCATTCAACCAATGGTAAATAAATGATGTAAAAAAACGTGCCTACAATCTACGTCAGTAAATGTCAAATTCACAAATGAGCCATAATTAGGGTGTTGCAAATGGCAACTTCCGTCGCATTTTCTTATACAGCTGATGAGTGACAAGACTCCTTCCTGCCTGTTTGTATGTTCTAAGATTTTGATGCAAGTTCAACCTTATTGAGTTCTGTAAATGTCAATAGTATTAATTTAAATACCATTTCCTAAGATACTATGGAAAACTCAAGAGCTACGATAAAAACACAAGGAGGAGAAACTGAAATAAACATAAATAAGGGTGTAAGACAAGGTGATTCGCTATCTGCAACATTATTTAACCTAACACTTGAATATGCAATGAGACGAATACAAAAAAGCAATCTCAGGACGAGCGGAAGACAGATAATTGCCTATGCGGACGATATAGTAATCATATCAAAGACAAGAGAGATTTTGGAAAAAACAATAAGGGAAATCACAAGGGAAGGAAATAGGATGGGATTAAAAATAAATGCAGATAAAACAAAAATAATGATTTTTGGTAAAATAAATCAAACCAATGCGATAAAGATCGGAGATTTCGAATTTGGAAAAGTGGAGAAATTCAAATACTTAGGTGTCACAGTAACAAACACTGAAGAAAAAATCATTAATGCAAATAGGGCTTACCATGCCAATAAAAAACTTTTAAAAAACCAAATTACTCTCAAGACAAATCAAAATCAATATTTATAAATTGCTAATAAGACCCGTCATGTTGTATGCTGCTGAAACAATGACACTGACTAAAAAGGAAGAAGAAGACTTGAGAATAATAGGAAGAAAGATAATGAGAACAATATTGGGACCAATCAAATTGAGAGATAACGAGTACAGGCAAAGAATGAACTATGAAATTGAGCAAGAACTGGAAGGAGAGGAGATTGTAAGGAAAATAAGAAGACAAAAAATGAAATGGCTGGGACACATATATAGGGCAGAAGAACAAGAAATAACACTGCAAATGACACTCACCAATAAAAAAATATAATTCATTCATTATGCTAATGTAACTGAAAAGTCCAGAACTACTCCAGGTTACACTTGAGTCATTAGCAAATAGAGCTTTTAATTGGTAAGTCTGTGACACCGTTTATGGAAACCAAAATAAGAATTGGACCTAAAACTGAGCCCTGGGGCACACCACTTCTAACTGGTAAATTGTTTGAAACTCTATCAATAGTTTTCTACATTCAAGGTAAGACTCATACACATTGAAGGATTACCACGGATACCATAATATTCTAATTAATTGATCAAAATAATTCCATGATCTATATACAATCGAAGGCCTTCGCTAAATCACAAAAAACCAAAGCTTCCATCATAAGGTGTTACAATTTCCGGTTTTAAAGGAATAAGCAAATAAAAGTGATTAATTTTCAAAAGAAACGGTATAAATATTTTCTCTACAAACAAAATCAAAATAAATTAATTCTTTGGTAGACAGAAAACAACAACAGGCGTATAATCATGCTCGATAAAATCAGACCAAACGTCTCTTTTATTTGGTTTAATGTCATTCAAGCGTAACGCCCTAATAATTATTATTCACTTTTTGAGTTATGAACAAACATTCTTGAAATACAGTCAGTTTTGATAAGCAACAAGGACGTATGCAATGAGCTTTGTTGTTGAGAAACAATTTACTGTATATATGACGTGATAAATAACCTACATATTCCACACACAAGTCATATAAGTCCGATTTCACCAACCAATAATTCCTAAAGTTAAGTAATACCTGAAACATATTTTGGAATTTCACCATGCGCTAAGAAACGCGTAAACATGATAGAAAATACCCAATATTGTCACTCTCAAGTAATTCTTATCGCGTGGTAAAACGAAATTTTCACTTAGCAATTCCAAAATCTGATTTAGGTATTACCTAACATTAGGAAATGGTTGGTGAAATTGGGCATTAGAAACGCAATTGAAATATGGCATATTCTTTGATGTTCTTCCGCCCAGATCCTTCGCCAAAATTTGAAATAACATAAACCAATAACCTTCATGATAGCCCATTATTTTAAAGAAAATCAAGTTTAATGTTAAACATAGGTAGAATAAGACTATTGCACAATACACGAACTTGCTAATTGACGCTACAGCGAGCATTTTTCATTTTAAAATCGATGGTGAAAGCGGCTTTCAGTTAAATCTTAATAATATGTCATAGCATAGGCTACCTGTCTATTACTTCAATTGAAATATTTAATGAAAAAGTAATTATATTCATCAATTATATCGATAACCAAAATTACATAAGGACTCAAATTAATTTATGCAATAATTAAAAATGGTCCTTCAGCCAAAAACTACATTTACTAAATTTTTTTCAAATTTTGGTGGATGTACTGGGTGTAAATCTTAAAAAAAAAATTAATTTCTATCTAATCGAGAACTCAAAGTGGTTACTATAATTGGATTTAATAGTTTTTGTAACAATTATATGATAAAAAAATATTTGGTATTGGTTTGAACATGCGTAGAACCATCGATCGAACGATCCTTGAAATACTCTGGTTTCCCATTATCCAACAGGAGGACCGTGTGGCCTAATGGATAAGGCGTCGGACTTCGAATCCGAAGATTGCAGGTTCGAGTCCTGTCACGGTCGACAAATTTTTTGTTACGGAAAACAATTTTTTTTTATATTGACACGAGTCATTTTTGTTCCATAACAGCTCTTTAACTTTTAACTATATACCGCATCCACACAAAATTATTGTGATAGGTCTTATGAATACGCGCAATATTTTTGTTTTGCTTTCGGTAATGAAGCACTTCACCAGTCGGCAATTTCTCGTTGGTCTGGAAAATTTAAACGTGAACAAATTGATCTTAGCGAGGATTCACGAACAGGTCTACCAACAATGGTAATTACCAATGAAAACGTGAAATTAGGAAACAAAAAAAGGAGAGCAAAATTCCAAGCCGGTTTAACGCAGTACAGGGTGTCCCAAATAAGAGTGACTGATTTTAAACATAAATTCCCAGCTTATTAATTGCTCCAAAGAGATAGGGTTTTCACTAGTTTCACTAGTTTATCAAAGAGATTTTTTTAGGCTTGGCTGGCATTTCATCTCATCAACACAGGGTGTTTTACTAAGGTTGGTCAAATTCAAAGGGGAAAATATGTATTTTTTCAAATGGAACACCCTATAATTTTTGATCTCATTCTCCTTTCCAAAAATGTATAGTTTCCTATCTTTTGTTTCATTAACAACAAAGATATTCGAGGTTTTAAGTAGTAGTACATTTTTAATTAGTAGTTTCATTTCATATGAAGGTATTTTTGCTGTGACCGTTTGACGCATAACAACAAATTCATCAAAAGAAATTGGTTTTTGAGAACCCCATATTCTACAATTATGTTTGTTACACATGCCATTAATGTGAAACATTGCTTCATCAAACATAATTCATAATGAATTGGGTTCGTTTCTTAATAAGTCAAGTAAAGTCTCACATACCATTACTCGTTTTTCATAATCTGACTCGTACAATTTTAGATAAGTCTGAATTTTGTATGGAGTTAGTCTTAAAATTTTTAGACATCTTTTAACGTCACTATTGCTAAGCTCTAAAAGTCCAGCAATTTTTCTAATTGAAATTTTATTATCGTTATCATGTGGCACTTCATTAATTGACATCAACTTGTTCAAAAGACCATCATTATTTCTTGGTTTTTTTAAGTGTGCAACCAGTTTAGATAAATTGTACATATAATTGAATTATTGATTTCGTTTCTGCATAAATTATTACAGCTTGAGCTTTTTCACTCACTGTATAGATCATTCCGAAACCGACTTATATGACTTAACAAAATTACTATTGTCAAAATTGCTGATTTTGTTGTTATGCGTCAAACGGTCACAGCATGAGTTGATTTTAAGGTGAATACTTTATAGCTGAGTACACATGACTCGAAAGTCAAGAAAACATATTTGTATTCTGTGTAAATATTAATTTATTAAAATCGCAGAGCGCTTTCGGCTATTAAGCCATCTTCAGTGCTTACTCGTCAGGTAATTTATACAAGAAAAGTACCTGACGAGTAAGCACTAAAGATGGCTTAATAGCCGAAAGCGCTCTGCGATTTTAATAAATTAATATTTTTACACAGAATACAAATATGTTTTCTTGACTTTTGAGTTGATTTTAGGCATAAAAATACGTTCATATGAAACTACTAATTAAAAATGTACTACTACTTGAAACCTCGAATATCTTTGTTGTTAATGAAACAAAAGATAGAAAACTATACATTTTTGGAAAGGAGAATGATTGCTCCTTCGAATGAGATCAAAAATTATAGGGTGTTCCATTAGAAAAAATACATATTTTCCCCTTTGAATTTGACCAACATTAGTGAAACACCCTGTGTTGATGAGATGAAATGCCAGCCAAGCCTAAAAAAATCTCTTTGATAAACTAGTGAAACTAGTGAAAACCCCATCTCTTTGGAGCAATTAATAAGCTGGGCATTTATGTTTAAAATCAGTCACTCTTATTTGGGACACCCTGTATATTAATAGTTATTTATGTACCAAGGCAGTAAAGTGATTCTTCATCGAAAGAGTCTGAAATTATGAGACGAGCGAAGCGAGGCGTATAACAGGCGAGTCCGATAAAGACACTTTACTGACGTGGTTCATACAAAATTTTATCGCCAACTGCTCAAAATTCAGAATATAAAAAACAGAATTACTTCATTGCATTTTATTTTGACAAATATAGAACAAATCTACTTATTATTTGTTATATACAAATACAAGGTACACCCTGAAGCATAATAAAACTTTACTGAAGTCAAAGGAGTTCCAAATGCGAATGCAAATGCGGCAGATAAAGTAAAGGAAGGTGAACTGTTTGTTCACTTCCGGAAATCAATCTAATAATCATTGACGGCTTTACTGACGGTTGGCGAAAAAAAATATTAACAGCATTGTCGGTGAGATCAATCCTTTTTCTTAATTAAATGAAGTTCCTTACAAATTTTGAATAATTTTTGAAATACACCAACAACTTTCCACGTATCCCAACCCCTAATTGAATTCTGTCACCCTCTATCTAAAGAGAACTGTATAAATTCACAAAAGCGTATGCTAGCCGTAACATAAACCAACTTTACGACCACTTCGCGTCTCTACATACACTCCAACAACTGTGTTTTATTTTGACATTTTAATTATATGCAGTGGCGACGACAGTGGGTGTAACGTTCTGACCAAGGGGGTGTTTTTCGAACCGCAGGGGGTGCAATTAGGTTAGTGGGTGTGCTAGAAGTGCGGTCGATCCAATTTTTGGGGTGTTTTACGGGTTATCGCGATTATGTTTCTCACTCACCTCACGCCCTAATGGCATGTTATTACCGGCTATAGCTTGAATTGACAGTTGGACCGAAAATACAAAACAGAAATGTCGTAATAAGATGAATATTTTACGCTCAATCATTACTTTTTTTTTAAGTGAAACTTTGATAATCAGACAATATTTTGAACATATTTTGAAGTTAAATATGTCAAATGGGCTAATTTACATATTTTTTATTTTACCGTTAGGAAGAGCATATCATATTGAAGCTCTGTGCAAAAAATTAGACGTCAGCGAGACTCCTGAGTCGCATAAAAAAAATTATAAATATCAAATAGCGCTCCTCTCCGAATTTCAGGCGTGACGTCATCGCATATGAAATCTCTCCCAGAGAGCGGATACCGCGCCGATCGACTTAGCTAGTAACAGTATTTTGCTTGCGTATGCTTATATGCCTATTATTATACGTTTTAGCAAACTCTAAACAGTGTTGTGATTGTGAAATAAGAACGCTTAGAAATAATTCAAACTATTAGACACAATGGACCAAAACCAGAGTAAAAAAGACTATAAATATTGTGCGGTTCCGGAATGTAAAAGTACTACGATTAAAACATTTATTTCTATTGATAAGGATGCAAAAAAAACGGAAGCAATGGCAGAAAAGCATAAAAAGACTCAAAGCATTCACTGATAAGTCAACATACTTTGTGAATTCTCAAGATTTCATTTTTCTTCGATCAGAATCGTTATAAATTACCTTATAAAATACGTTGTGAATCCATATTGAGAGGGTTATTGAAAACCGCACGCTTGTATTAATCTAATTTTTTTTAAATACGTAGATAATGTTGCTCTTATAGCTTGTGGTGTTATTTATGTTCAAAATTATTAAATAAAGTAATGGGTCAGCTCTTTACAAATTAAATTTTATTAAATACTGCTTTTCTCCAGAAAACAGGTAATCTTTTTCAGTAGATCATCAACAAAAGTGGCGTATATTATGTGTTTTAAAAGAAATTATTTTATTTGATTCAAAGTCCGGATCAGCTCTAACAAATATCGCTTTTTTTACCAGTGAGGTGCATGTGCATTTGAATCTGATGTAAACATTTGGAACCAATATTACCTGCTTCATCAAAATAAGTTTTTCTTGTTATTTTCAACATTGGTGATTTAATTTCCACTTCACATTAATCATAAATAGCATTTGGAGAAACTCCTTTAATTGGGCAGTCTGCAGTTAAAAAAATTGCAATTTTTTACTGAGTAACCTGTAGCGTTATCTCCGCAACTTTGTCCACCAGACCAGGAATAAAATAAAAACATCTGGAATCACCTTGTATATCGTTTGAGAGATCATGTATTTATGAAAATATTGACATTTTTAATCATTCTGGCCGGAAAACAGCCAAAAACGATGTCACATAGTATAAAATTATAATTTAATATACTCGTGTTTTTTTATTAAAAACCTCCATAATCATTAGCAAGTCCACTTCTGGAAGATTTAATGAGTCTGCTTTTTCAAAATTAGGTTCACACATTTTATTTCATTAGGAGAACGACATATTCTATTGACATGAAATGTAGAGATATTGAGTTCAAAATCCTTCCCTTTAAGATATTAAATTTTAAGATTATTTCTATTTTAGAACATTTGGTAAATGCATTGTCAACCTTTTTTATGGATTTATTTCATTATTTCCTAGTAGTAAAGATAGAATTTCTCGAACTTCGAGTCATAAAGACTAGGTATAAATTTAAGCATAATTTATAGACGGTAGTTCTCTTAGATACTCGAAATAGTAAAGACATACTTCCGAAACTCTAGTTTTAAAATAAAACAATATTCTAAAAGTAAATTCCCCAATTATTTAATAAATAGACCGTTACCCAATCTATAATCCCAACATGGAATTTTCAGAATCATATTTTTATCCTTAGTACTTTATTTTACGACAGTTAAAAATGATTTAAAAATTTTAGTAAACAAGCCCATTGGCTCAAGCCTGTTTACGCATTTTATCCAAAGGAAATTTGACTTTCCGTTTCTGGCGCAATGCTGTTAACTTGAATTAATGTATTTTTTGAATACCTACCAATTTAAAATAATATTTGTGAAGATAGATATAGAATTTTTTTTAAATATAATGAAAATTTACAAACAAAACATTATCTTTTCATCCTTTTCGGATATCCACCCGTGCAGGTTTTCTTATCCATAAACTTTCTCGAGAATATCCTTCAATTTGTACTCGATCAGCTTCAAGCATTCAACTAGTAAATTCTCAGTACGATCGTCGTTTTCCTGTACACTATTTATGACTTCCTTTATTTCATCATTGATATATTCCAGACTCTTTATCACGTGTTGCTCGTTTTTATATAGATTCTCAGGTTCGCTGGATTTTACCAATTGACAAACTTTTCTTAATTCGTAGCCTATTCTATGAAGATTTTGAACAGGACAAGAACCGTTTTCGTTCTGAAATTTTTTTATATTTTTTGGGAAATATATTTTGGAAAAATTTCCAATGGGAATATAAAAAGCTTTTGACATAGATATAGTGACGTAAATTATAGAAAATTTAGACTTACCGTAACCATAACTTAGATATTTCTCACTAATAATTTATATAAAATTCCAAAGCTAAAAATATTTCAGTGTTATTTGACAGTAGTCATTAAAAAACGTCAGTGAAGCTATAAAAGCTGTTTGAGCCGGTCTGTGTATCATTGAATGACATCCTTTTCATGTCTGGTACTCGTATTTGGATCCCATTCCGTCTTGTTGCTTGATACCGTGTCAAATTTCTTTAGAAAGCTAGTTTTTTCTCATCACACCAACCTGTCGTATGTCACAGTTTTTCTAATAGAGGAGATCAGTCTAAGGTCAGTGTGGCCAACAAAAAGTGTTTTTTTCTGACAAGAATAACAGTTAAGGTCTACCATTCAAAACATAAGATTTTTGCATGTTTGTTATCATTGCGAACATATTGCTTTATTAAAATAATCAATAGGTACACCCCCGAATCGTATATCTTGAAATTTAAAATGATTTTTTAGCTGAATACTCAACATATCGGTGGGCAATAACTCTAGGAACTTTTGGCAAGTCGCCATTTCATTTATGTTGTTCTGTCACTAGTTATGTTAATTGTCAGTCATATTTATTTTTTTTTATTCGCTTAATTGTGTCCATTTTCTATTAGATTTTTGTAGCATTTCTAGTTAGTTGTATCTGTATTCTTCTAATCACTTTTTCCACTGACATCTGACATAACTAATGACAGATAACATAAAATGAAATGGTGATATGCCAAGAGTTCCTAGAATTATTGAGTATTATTGTTGAGTATTCAGCTAAAAAGTCATTTTAAATTTAAAGATATACGCTTCGGGGGTGTATCCATTATTTTAATAAAGCAATATAGATGTTCGCAATGATAAGAAACATGCAAAAATCCTATGTTTTGAATGGTAGACCTTAACTGTCATTCTTGTCATAGACTGAACTCTATTAAGCCTGACGATGTTTTGCATTGAAATTAGTCTGGTTTTAATTTTAATTAAACCTCATTTGAATGAAATGTAGTTCTTCTTTAGATGTATGTTTTTATTACGATTGCAATAAAAGGCTACCCATAAATTTATCAATTATATTACAAAGCCCTTATAGCTATTAAGTTGATACATATTTTTCATTTAATAGCTTGTTTGTGTATATAACAATCGAGTGCCATAATAAAATCTAATAACTTTCATAACTGTTTTTCATTACTTTGTGAAACTGGGAAATTTTATTACTTCCATGTACCAAAATAAGAGGAAAACTAAAGGATACACAACTGGATTTAAGTCTATGATAAACTACTCTATACATATTTTAAGGAACATCCTCAATTACACTCAAGAACAATATGACCGACCTGTCAGGGGGATGGTCATCATGTCATTATGGGATGGTCTATACGTTGTTTGAAGTTTGAAACAACACAAACAACAATTTAAGGTTATAGCACAGTACATTCAATAGCCTCCTTAGTGTGCGTCATCGTTTGTGACGTAGATCCAGGTTTTGGGTATGTCGTTCATTTCCTTAAATTTGATAAATAAAATCATCAGAATCGTTTTCAGCAAAATTCGAAAAGGCTATCATATTGATAATTACAAGCTTCTTTTTCTAACTGAAAATACTCAAGAACTTCCAAAATGCTGATGTTTTTCCGTGTATCCGGGCATATTTTTGTATTATTTGAATAAATATAACAATAAGATTAATATTAACTCTTCATAAATAATAATTGACCGTAAACAACAAAGTACAGACCTGTCAACTGTCAGTGCTATAGGACATTGGAAAAAGACGTAAGACACATTGACAATACGAAAGGTATAATACGTCTGCATCCTGTTTTGAACGCTATAATTCCTCCCGATACATAGGATGCGTTTGCGTGTAATCTAAACATCAACTAATCAAATTTTTGTAAGTCAAAGATTAGGGTTAACGTTTGTAATTCGTTTAAACGGTTCATTATTGTGATATTTTGATTATGATTAATCACAGACCTGCCTTTTTTCCATTTCTTCCAACGTGAAATGTTAGAAAGACATTAACAAACGATGACGCACAAGAAGAACGTTATTATGAACGCTATGAACTTTTTCATCCCTAAGATTGCGTGAAGACTCAACTTCCCTTGTATATATCTCGTATAATATGTATTTTCAACCAAGTTGATGTCCCATAAGCATATTTTCACTATCAAATAAAAACGTGTATTCATCTAAATTAAGTATATTAAAAACAGCGCCTTTGACAATGTAGGTATGTCTAAAAACACCGGAATTGTGACAGCTTATCAGCCTTAAATGTGACAACGTATACGTGTCATGTGTCTGCCGAAGCGTGATAAGAAATCCCCCGAGAATCCTTGTTGTTCCTGCTGCATACTAAGGTTGAATTTATATTATATATCCCCATTGACGACGAGGGTGAGTTCTTGAATTCTATTAACATTATTTAATTGATATTAAGGGGGAGTTTTCTGTACAAGGTACATGGATGAAAAATGGTTGTCAAACATTTGATTTTTTGTTTGTTGTATATATATATTAATAAAAATATGTTACAGCTCAGATACCATCACATAACAGAATAATTAAAATAAAAAATTACACGAAAATTGATAAAAAATATTTTTTAACAGTATCATATTTGTGAAAATCAATAGGCGTTTTCGGAAACTTAATCCGGCTTACTAACTCGATCCAGAGAGGTCACGTGATGAATCACTCCGATCACCTACCCGGGAACTGTAGTTTACGAACTAATAGGTCATAACAAAACATACATCTCTTTTTCAACTTCGTCAAATGAATTTAGCATTTGCACAGCGGAAGTATACGCCATATATACTGCCTTAAAACTTATAGACACGTTACAACTGAACAATTGCATTATTTTCTCAGATTCCCTCAGTGCATTAAATAGAATTACGTCTCAGGGACTATCTGGCAAGACAGACCAAATTACCTTGCTAACGAAGGAAATTCTATGGACAGCTCACGCCAGGCAACGAGACATAGAGTTTGTCTGGATTCCAAGTCACACCGATATAACAGGTAATGATACTGCTGATAAATTAGCTAATGATGGAAGAGACTACAAGCCTACCTTCTCCAAAGTTGACTATAGAGAATTCATACCGTATCTTAAGAATAACTTATGGATTTCCTGGGAGAGGAAATGGAGAAGTATGTCCGTATGTAGAGGGAATTTTTATGCCAGTATCCATTATAATCCACATAGAAGACCATGGTTTCAATTTCTTAAAAACAGTTCGAGAGCCTTCGTCACTGTGATGTGCAGACTTCGAAGCGGGCATTGCTGCTCCCCAGTGCACCTACATCGTATTGGAGTGAAGGAAGATCCTTATTGCACCTGTGGTAAAGAGGGGGATGTCAATCATATATTCCTAGACTGTGAAGTGAATAATTTTAGATGTAGCAATTTGTATAAAGTCTTGCTTGGCAGTATTAACACCGGTCCTGTTTCCATAAATAACATTATACACTCCACATGCTTAACCTCTATGCGAGCTTTAATGGACTTTTTAGTGTGCAGCAACTTGAAATTATAATTCCTGCATTTATAATTGGTTTGTTCTAAATTTCCAGTGGAATACATTAAATTAACAAATATTCGTATTTTCCAACAAAGAAGAAGTGGTGCCCTCATCACGACACTGGGTGCATGGTAATACCGAGCCCAATAAAATTGGAGAAGAAGAAGAACTTCGTCATCATCTTCGAAAAAATAATCAAATGCCAACGCCGTTAATGTAGCAAGGCCCCCTTTTGTTCATGTTTGATAAAAGCAATAATATTTCGTCACCACCAAAAGAATTAGGTTATGTTATATTACCCTTCAGTAATGCGCATGCGGTGCCTATAGCGTCTCTATCGACCTACCTCTCGAGGTGGGTTGCAGAAAATGAACCTGGGTAAGTCATCTAGTCAACAACTCGGAAGTTTCCGAACACGGGTGGGCAACTCGGGTTAGGTAAACGAACGTGCAGGTTAGGGATCGTGTCAACCCGAGTGAGTTTACGAAAACGCGTATCTAGTATAATATAAATAAAAGTTTTCAAATATGTGGAAAATACAAAGGTAGCGTATTGCTAGCTGCCAAATCATGGTAGGCATATATAGAAGCAGCTCTCAATAGAGAATTGTGATGCAAATTACCTTGTAGCGCCGTGTAAGGTGGCAATGGTGAAATACTGGAAATATATTCTTTTTGATGGTTACCATTAATTTCAAAAGCCGAATATTCTTCGGGTATCTGCAAACGAGATTCTGGAAGTTTCATGGAATCTTGATATGTTAAAGATATCCTTTCTGGAGGCGGTAGAGTTAAAGACAACGTGTAGGGTTGGTGGGTTATGTTTAATTTGGGTTCTGGTAGCTGGTAACTTAACGCGTAGTGATTTTCTGGAATTAAAGAAGATTCATATTGAAAAAACTTTTTTCTACGACTGCTATGGAAAATAGTTCTTCTCCCACAATTTACGAAACTACAAAGTGTCACTTTGCCTAAGCCGTGGGAAAGATTATTCTTTAAATTTGTGCAGTTGTAGAAAAAGTATAGTGTGCTACATGTGGGGAAAGTACTTTTCTCACTCGTGTGTTTGCGTCCCTCGCTCTTCGGGCTCGTGCCACAAACTTCCACACTGGTGAGAAAAGTTGAACTTTTCCCACTTGTTGCACAATATACTATTCTCTACTAGCGTACGGAAAAGTCCACATCTCCGCACTCATTTCAGTGCGGAAAGAGTCACTTTTTGGGGAGTATACTGACATTTGAATATTTAAAATATATATTTGTATGCTTGTAGCTTACCAAATGACTGAAAAATTAATAAATTTATTATAATTCTGCTATTATTTTCAATTGAAAAAAACTTATTTTTCAATCATTTTTTAATGGCCCTGGTATCAGCCTCATCAAATGAATGTCAAATAATAATAATTAATTTGCTTATATGTATTTAATAAGAAATGTTTCTTCATGTTTACTTTTGGGGCTTTTTCCGCATGCTAGTAGAAAAAATAGTGTACCTAACACGTGCATTAAGTAACTTTCCGCACGCGATTCCTGGCCGAACTCGCAAAAGCGTCTTTCGGCCATCTGCAATAGCGCGTGGAAAAGTATCACTTTCCGCACTAGTTAGGTAAACTACTAATATTGATAATGGTTTTAATTATAAAAAAAAACTCACCACTTTGTTCATAAATACTTTTATTCACAACATTTTGTTGATCTTGATAATTGGGAGTATAATTTTTCACAATTTCTTTAGGTTTCCTACGAGGTCTGTACTTATAATCCGGATGTTCTAGCATATGTTGAGTCCTAAGCCGTTTTGCTTCATCTATAAACGGTCTTTTGTCAGATTCAGAAAGTTGTTTCCATTCGGTACCGAGTAGTTTTGATATTTCGGAGTTGTGCAGTCTTGGATTGTCCTAAAATTCCAAAAAATATTCACTATAGTCAAAAGCGCTCTTATCGAGCGGGTTCAAAGGTCACTAATCATATGTATCAAATCAGAAGACACAGAGGTTGACAAAATGTGAGATTACAAATATATCCGGACAAAAAAATTGATGGTTAATGTTTCCTACTGGTTGACGAATCTCTACTTTTTCTGGTGAAAGACTTAAACTACTTAAACTGCGTAAGTATGGTTTTGTGAGTAAAGTATTGGATTGGTTGACGTCTTATCTTGAAAATAGAAAACAGTCTGTGAAGTATAAGAGTTCATTCTCAGAAATGGTAGATATGGACCTAGGAGTTCCTCAAGGTTCTGTTTTGGGGCCATTACTTTTCCTACTGTACATTAGTGACATATTGAGGCATGTTGTAAGGTGTAAAATTAAATTATTTGCAGATGACACTATGATATATTTTGCTGGTAGTGCAGATGAAATAGAGAAATATTCAAATGAGGACCTAACTAACATATTTGAGTGGTTATGTGACAATGGTTTGAAAATTAATATTCAGAAGACCAAATTCATGATATTTGGGAAAAAAGGCAATATCGGTAAAATTAATAAGTCATTTAACATTACAATAAATGATGAAAGGGTTGAGAGAGTATTTAAGTTTAAATATTTGGGAGTAATGTTAGATCCAGAATTAAATCTACATGAGCATTGTAAGTACATAGAAAGAAAAATTGCAACTAAAATATATTTCCTAAATAGAGTGGCTAGTAAAATTTCTTAATTTGCAAGACTGACTATATACAGGTCAATCGTGTCGCCCCATTTTGACTATTGCAGTACACTGATATATTTTGCTAGTAAAAACAATCTCAACAGATTGCAAAAGCTGCAGAATAGGGCAATGAGGGCAATACTTAAATGTAATAGGCGCACCTCTATTGAATATATGATACATTATCAATTATGTCTGTTAAACAACGACTGACGTTGAATATGTTGATATTCATTTTTAAACTTAAGAATAAGAAACTACCGAGTTATCTTTGTGACCAGATGACATATATTTCGGACATGCATGCATATAACACAAGAAATAGTGCACTTAATCTGTATGTTGGTGCTGACTACTTGGGTATTGACTCGCTGTTTAGTTCTGGGCAAGTATTATTTAATAGCTTACCAAATACACTTAAGCAGTGTCATACATTGGGATCATTCACAAGACAAATAAAAGAATACGTACGTGCAAATGTCCCGATTAAATGAGACTTTTCATATTATAATAATTATATTCGAAAATGTTTTTAAAAAAAATTGTATTTCGAGTGTTTTTTTTATTATTTCTTTTAATTACGTTTTATCTTTAACTGTTTATATTTTTTGACTTATACATATATACTTATACTTATATACTTTTTTGACTTATACATGTACAAGAGCAAGTTCTGCTTATAAAGAGTGTTAATAATAATTAATAGAATCGCTGAAAACTACTTAAGTACATATCCTTTTTTCTCCCGTCAAAATTGCAAAATTGCAAAACAAAAACTGTGAGTAGTTATGTCTTTGTTGAATCGTATGACCCGTATGATAAGACTCCATTTGACTATAGTAGTTGAGTTATGAGTGAGTAAAAAGTTTAGTAGTGAGGAAATGATATACTTACTACTGAAATTCTTTTTCTACGCATCTTAGACCACACCATAAACGCATTCATTGGTCTTTTAATATGTTCACTTTGAGGCATCGCGAAAATCGACTGCGTCAGGATACAAATTGATCGAATGGACGCTGCCTGCGTTTAACGCTGTGTAAACACTGATTTAAATCTCTTTGTGCTATTGACAATAACGTATTGTCCATCGTCTATTGTCACATTGAAAAAATGCTTTTGTTCGAAATTGGATTTGTTGGGGATTGTGCATATAGTATGGTTTTGCTCAGAACTTTAAAATAATTATGTAATCTGTTTATATAGGCTGGTGATTTAAATTGACTTTTTCCGTGTTTTAATAATTCACTTTGGATGTGATCGTGTGCATACTGTCGTCTGCGGGAGCCTCCTTAAGAGGGGCCTCACAATTTAGACAGCTCAAAACAGTTGGCACCTCTGACTTGCAACTAAACCTAGGTCATTTTGTATGCAACAATTCTGGAGAATGCAGTAAAATTAAGAGTTAAAATTTAAACATTATATATATATTTTGGTCAAGTTTTAGATTGTTATAAAAAAGATATAAGCCATTAAGTGATGGTGTGATTTTGACAGTTTTGACAATTTGGGGTCACCAATTTGAACGCCAAAACCTTATCCCCAAAAGAAAACCTAGAGAATTCGATTCGAAATCTCAATTCATTGTATTTTTTTAAGATTTGTTGCACGGAAAATTCTGCAAACGAACACTTTTGTACATTAGTACAGCTGTTCCACCGTCTTAATGGATGGCGCTGTATGGAACTTCAATGACAGATGACGACGATCAAATGTCGTTGTCTTGTCATGTGTTTTGTGTACATAAAAATACTCCAAATTATTCATTTATTGTTTATAGCTTGTTAGTATTTATAGGCGGTTATAATAAAATAATTATCATGCTATGAAGGTAAATTTGTGCTTCGTAAATGCTGTTAATTTTTATTCCACATGTGCTCCACCACAAGTAACTATCGTATTTAGTGCAGGGGACTAGGTGTAGAATAAACCACAAATATTTTGAGTGA
Organism: Galerucella tenella; assembly: GCA_910591685.1. NCBI lineage: Eukaryota > Metazoa > Arthropoda > Insecta > Coleoptera > Chrysomelidae > Galerucella > Galerucella tenella. Next base: position 3,912 of record CAJUYH010003631.1, on the reverse strand, counting down.
TTGCTAGTGATTACACAAAGTGCTTGATATTTATTGATCCTCATATCGGGGCCTTTTGGTTCCTGCGGGGACCTGTACCTAGCTATATATTGCATCAGTATAAACACATTAAATGTAGATAGGTATTTTGATGCTTTACAGTCTATTTACTGTGGATGTTGAATTTTTATTATTAACAGCACTAGCTGTTATACATTTAGTGGTAATGAATATTGCAAGAAATAAAAGCTAAAAACAAGAGTGCAATGGAGCGGAAAAGGCTTCACCACTCTACGCCATGGATGCACGAATCTGCTTAAACAGCGTTTGCTTTTTGAACTTTTTTGTAGGAATACTTGAAGAATAAAATTTATCAAATGATCACAAAATAGCTATTTGTGTATTAAGAGCGGAAAGTGATACTTTGCCGCTTGAGGCAGAGAGTTGCCCGCGCGACGCGTAGAGGAGCGCGGGCAATCTGCCGAAAGCGGCAACGCACTTTCTGCTCGAATTGCACACAAGATTTTTTCTACGATCACCTTATTTTTAAACAAATAATTAAAAAAAACATGAAAAGTACACTTTATTAGAATGTGATGTTGAAAACATGTAACAATTACTTATTATTTTTATTTATTGAGACTTCTTGTGACTTCTTTGCTTCATAACCCACTGCTTCTAACTTCAAAAATGCAATCAGTTTAGTGTATTTACTGATGTTAATATCATTTTTTACTTGCAAAGTGCTTCGAAGCATCGATTATTGTGACCACAAGGTTGAAGATTTTAGAGTTTTGGATTTTTCGCCAAAATAAGTCAGCAATATATTCTCCGAATATTTTTTAATTTTTTTTTAGCGGCACCAATCCATGAAAACATTGTATTGTTTTTCGCATTTACCTCTGGATTTAGTTGGCAGAAGATTAAGAGTAATATTTTTAGCAAAATCTGCTATATCTGGAGGTTTGCTTGAAAATTCACTGTCACTATCCATTTTTCAAATAGCTATTTATAAACAAACAACTTTTTTATAAACTAAAAATGAAATAATGACGTTCCATTAATTCCATAGTCTACTATTTTCACAAAATAGTAGGTAGGTACTTAAATATGCAATCACTGTTGCATCTAGGTGTATAATGCATTGCCTACCTTCTGACTGTTATATTTCTACTACGTAAACTTATCCGTATAAATCAATACTATGAAAATAGGAATCTGCAAAAACGATCAAGAAAATTGTCAATCTTAACAACGTTATATTTGTAATAAGTTGTAAATATTAATTTTATAATTTCAATGGAATTAAACATATAAAATATACACCTCCATCTATTTGTTGGTAGCGTAACCTGCAGCGTTGTAAATCCAGTAACTTGTATAAATTGTAGATGTCAGTCAAATTATATAGGAATATTTATTAATTTCGTTCGAAATATCTTCAAATATTAATATTTCAACCAAACTATTCGGACTGCTCTACATTTTGTTTTAATATATCTATTATTTACTACCTTTCTTTAGTTTATTGTAAATGAAAACAGGCGAGCGGAAAAGTACGCTCTAGAGCGTAAATAATGTCAATTATGACAGATCGCGGAAAACATCAACTTTGCGGTTAGATTTGAGTGTGCAAAAGTCTACTTTGGGTAGTGATCGTAGGAAAAGTATATTAAAGATAGGGAGTTCTTTGAGTCGGTTGCAAACATGTTTGGGGAGGGACTAATTATCCCATTTTAAAGGATAGAAAATTAGTTTATTGATACAAATAATACAGATACCTACTATTCTCTTTTGTTAAAAATAATCCATTGTTGTCCATCCTATTTTTCAATTTACGCAACTGCTCTGTATTTCGCATTTTGTATAAATATAATATAGAGTGTTATATTTATTAAAATCATATTTTTATTTCTATTGTATTTTATTTGAAATATAGATAATGATAGGTGTTAGTCGTAACAATTCAATTGTCAATGTCACGTATAACATGTTAATGTTATCCGGATGTTTCAAATAAATACACAATCATTTCAATTATGTTGAGATATTATAAATTCATTAATGTTTATTTTCGAAATTTTTATAGGAGCGTAAAACTTGGTCATACTTAATTTGAGTGTTTAGTGTGAAATGAACAAAAAAATTTATGCATATAACTGTAGATTATAAATAGATTAGAATTAGAATAGGTAAGTGGAGCCATTTTAGATATGAAAACAATCTATAGGCCACTAAACTTCTCCCTAGTCCTAAATATGAGGTAGAAATACCTCACAGAAAGGACTGACAAGACCCAAGTAGACAGAGATTTATGCTATCCTAGAATGTGTCAGAATTAACAAACATAGGACTGACACTCACAGGATGAACATACTAACTGACAGCCAGGCAGCCCTTGCAGCTTTAAACAGCCGCAGGGCAACATCCAGACTGGTAGAAGAATGCCAGAAAGAACTAAATGAACTAGCAGACCACATTAAAGTAAGATTAGTGTGGGTGCCGGGACATAACGGTATTTCTGGAAATGAACAAGCTGATGAACTTGCGAAAAGAGGTTCAGCAACAGCATATGTTGGACCAGAACCAGCTCTTGGGACCACAAAGAAGGTAGTCCGTGGGCAAATACAAAAATGGGTACAAGTCAACATAGACTTCAGTGGAGGAACACTCCAAAGCAGGTACACAGTAAAACCTTCATTGGTGACACATGTGTAAAACGGGTCGAAGAACTACTGAATATCAGTGGGAATAAGCTAAGAATTATAACTGGTTATTTAACGGGTCATACCCCGGTAAAAGATCACCTGCATAAAATAGGGTTATATAATGGGGACATCAGCTGCAGACTTTATGGCATGGAGACCGAGACCGTAACCCATATCTTATCTGACTGTGAGGCACTGGACTGTAGGAGACAAACAATCTTTGGAGAAGCCAATGTGCCTTCTGAAATATATGGCACACATCCAATGGACCTATATCGTCTACTCGAAGTTACGGAGATAGCTGGATGGGTGGACTAAATGTGGGAGTAGAGTACAATAAGCTAATAGGAATCAAAACGGCTTCCAAAACACAAAAAAAAGATTAGAATTGATATTAGCCAAATCAAAAAGCTTATTATTGTAAGAGCTGGGGAAGTGGATGACATCATAGGCTTAAATTCTCACATTGGTTGTACTGACCCAGCTGATGCTGCTCAATCTGCTGTTAAATCCTTGGATGAAACTTAAAAGTACTGGGACTGGAAGACATCCAGTATAGTAAAATTCCCATAAAAATTTTAAAAGCCAATCAAAAAAGGCAATAATTGAAATCATCATGGAGTAGAAACATAAAATATCTACAGATTCATATTAACCGGATTAAAATCAATGCACTTCTTGGAAATGATGTTCTATTTTGTTGATTGAAATGAACAGTGTTGAGAAAATGAGTCAGCATTATCGAGGCGCCATGGGATTTTCTCTGCTGTTGAATCCTTTAGAGACGTAATCAGGATAATGCATGCCAACGACAGAGCTGTAAAAAGGATAATTGAAAAGGTTTGTTGGGTCTATGTAAATTTTATGCTCGTGTTTCAACGACAATGTAAATAAACTTGCAAAATATTTGCATATTCGACTATTAAGAAAATAATTATTTATAACATTTTTGTTAAACAATATTATTCGCATTTAATGACAAAATATTTAGGGCTATTGATAATAGTACCTATCCTAGGACTAAGAGTAATTGCATTTGAGCTCTCTAATTCAAATTTGGAGAAAAAAAACATTGTCTCTTACAAACTTAGTAAAACAAACTAATTGGGTAACTATATATAGGTATTTATTTGTTATTTATAGTGATATTGAATGTACAATTGGAACAATTATTGCCAAAATTCAAAGCACCACTGAAATTATCACTAACAATTTTCGAACAATT
>CAJUYH010003630.1:31289-44746 GCA_910591685.1 Galerucella tenella | reverse complement strand
TTTTTTTTTTTTTTCCGTATAAAGACGATCGTTGTGTGATCCTTTAAAATAAAATGAAATAATAATAATAATAAAATAAAAGTACAAGTCAAAAGTTTCCTAACCTAGTTGACCTCCTTTTACCATTACGTTTTCAAAGAGACTTCAGTCTGCTCACTGTGTTTTCGATTCCGGATTTCCGTGAATCTCATTCCTTATTTAATTTCTTCCATCATTTCTCGTTCACTGAAACTGCTCTTTCTATCGTTTTCTTCTTTTTTGTTTTTTTTTTACATGTCATCCAGTTTTTTTTTTGCGAATAAATCAGTAAAATCCTATTCTCCATTCTTTGATCTACTCAAAAATAGTATTTAAATTTTTCATCACAATTTCAGTGAGAAAACGACAATTTTATTTTGCAATATGTTTTGTTGAAATACTGTGATCTTGGTAATAATTATCCAATGTAAAATTGCCAGTTTAATATTTATATATGTCTATGGCACAATGGCTATGGGGTAATGAATGTTTTCCATGACTGAACATTCGCAGATATAATTATATAATGATAGTTCCAATGAATATTGTAAATAATAAAAAAACTCCATTTCGTAGTGTTGCTGCATTACAATTAAAGTTTCATAATGGAGCAGTGAGATATAAAAAAATATTGGCAGAAGTACAATTGCGAATTAACTATCACTTAAAATTATCAAATAAATATTCATAAATGTTATTTTTTATAAATTATTTATGTGCCAGTGTGACACTGTTTATTTTTAATCTGTATAGAATTGAGGTAGAGTGGAGTGAACTGACACACATTCATTTTTTTTTTCCATCATACAAATAATATTTTTTTTATATTTTATTTAATCAACTTTGTAATATACTATGGGGTTTTTTTTTTCTTTTTTCGTTGTTACCATTATGTTTCATGGTCCAGAGTATTTTTTATTGATCATCTGCCACAGTCTGGTGAGATTTCTCGGGTAGTGGAAAATAAATATACGTCAGGAAAGTTGGCATTCAATACGAGTGAAAAAGAAAAAACGACATGACATTGGGTGTGAAATGGATGAAAATATGATATAATTTTATTTTTACTTTTACAAGAGAAAATATAAATTATTTATTTCCACAAGTACAAAATTTTGAGGTTAACTTGGTTGCCTACATTGACCCCAAGTCACCTTTAACAATTTGACTACCAATGTTTTCATAGCACCGAGCTCTTAGCACCTTTTATTGTTCAAAATTTTGAATTATAACAGTCTTTTATTCTAAACCAACAATATATATTAAGTACACGAATTTATGTTTATCTATTCTTTTTTTGTTTGACAATGAATTTTTTAAAATATCAGAGCAAGTAGAACAGCCAGTTTTAGATCAACCTACCGATGTCTGACGTCATGAAACTGTTTTACTTGGATGATTTATTGGCCGACGATCAAAAACAAGATTATGGTAATTACAGAACAATTATGTCAATTGTAATGTAGTTAATATATATAAATAATTTTTAATAATTATTTGTATATGAATTTCATTAATTTAATTATTAAATACGTCATGATATGAAAATTGAATATCGCTTTGACATTGTTCTTTTGTGAGAAAGGTGGATATTTAAACCAACTTGAAATGCCAGGCAATAAAGCAGTTCACTTCAGATAATTAAATTTTAAAGTGAAAAGAATATAAAGAGGATTTTACGTTTCTCTCTGATATTCAAAGTAGCACAATCTGATGCTACTTGAAAGCGTTTTCACTGCTATTAAAGTATTTCCAATGATCTGCCATCTGAAAATGATTAAAAAGTGAAAAAAAGAAGATAAAGAAAATATTGAATAATTTATTGAACGAAATAATCAACTGTAACATTTATTGCGAATATAATAATTTTATTATATTAAAGGAGAAATAATTCTTGGCAGAGGTTTAATGAATGTGGGAAATTGCAGCTCGTTTGTGTTGCAGTATTCCAACAAGTAAATCGTTTACCGATTCCGTTAGCGTGCAACGTTTAGGAACATGAACGGGATATGGAGAGAGGCACAAGTGGCAACAAAATAACCTGATCTATACTGCAGAGAGTGTATATACACAGGCATGTATTTGACCTGGTCGCCATATGGTAAAGATGAACCAATATACATAATGTTATTCCAACTGTCCGTTTAAAATGCGGAAACTCTGATCGTTATATACCGCTCGCATTCTCTCCATCCGTGTACAAGTTACAACGCAAGAACACAAATACATTGGATAACTTTACTTGGTAGTGTGTGAAACGATTGTATTTGCATCAGCAATAAGGTTATAGGAGAATCTAAATGGTCAATTTCTCATTGCAATTGTGTCACGTTGATATTTTTCATAAATGTATTGAATACATTTGAGGTTATGAGTGCAACAATAGCATAATCTACAAAAATATGTTTTAATGTATAATCTTTTTCGCAAAGTTCCTATTTTTTCAACTGCAGTTAAAATAATTTTTTTAATTTGATCCAAAAAATTGTTAATCCCATTTTCTCACATTCATCGATATTTGAGGTTAGTCTGCCATTGCACTCATAACCTCACATATATGAAATTGTATAGAAAATTTATATACATTACAATACTAATAATACAGTTTTTCATATTAAATAGAGAGCAATTTCAAAAGTCATATTTCGCAATTATCAATTAAAAAATACATTAAATAGTTATGTAAAATTGCAGTCATACGATGTCATTAATCAATTGATTAAATTCCTTCGTATTTGCAATAAACAAAAATTGGATGAAAGGAAGAAAAAAAAAATAGAGAGAAAATTCATTAGTTTGGATAATGCATTCAAGTAAAATTGCAAATATAGAGATAAAATGATTTTATAGTGGACGAGTATTGTTTGGCGCACAGCCAACTAAAGTGACCTGGAGGCTCGTGAGCACATGAATATTTAACTTTGTGGGTAGTAACGTAAAGAGACGTTATGCCTATCAAGGGATGAGAGAGTTGAAGGGGATATGAGAGCGGCCAGTCTCGTTCGTGCGTTTTACTGTCAGGTGCTATAAAAGGATTTACTGTTGTTGTTTACTCTCATATATATATATATATATATATATATTATATATGCAACAATGAAAGGGTTGCGTGCGTGGGGTTTATCTACGCCAGAGTATGATGTTTATTGCTTTTCTGGCGAATGCCAATATATTTTATTAACATTAAAGACTATCGTTAATTTTGAATAAATGGAAATTAATGGTTAGAGCTATTTAAAAAATACATGGCGTTGTTTGAATACAAATTGAAAAAATATTTTAAGAAGTGTAACCATCAGCAAAATTCTTGTTTGTTTGTACTATTGTATGGTGATTTACTCACAACGACAATTAGCATAGATTAAAAACAATTATATATGTCACAGTGAAATAACGAAATGTGTAATTTAATCAAATCTAAAAATATTCATTTTTATTTGTAAAAATATCAATTTAATTATTTCTTTTATCAATTAACTTTCGGAATAAATAAATTGTGTTTCAATGATTATTGTTGTATTACCTATTGTACAATTAATATTGTTTATTAAATAAATAATTCCGTTATCTAAAGAATATTATTTGATATTTCACTGAAACAGTTCAGTCATTAAATCAATTCACTTTTGTTTTTTAGAGAAATAAACCCTACACAATTATTGTTTCAACATCTTCTGTTAATTTAGTAAATTAACTAGGCATCTGATAAAATTCTACATTTCGTTATTTCACTGTGACATAAATACATATACCTGGATATATTTCATGCATTTATTCGTTGAACACAACTGTATTACTCCATGTAATCATAAAGATAACAATGAATGCATCCCTTGACATGGATGGGTTGGATGGTATAGTACTATTGTGTATATATAGAAACACAAGTCCAGATGGAATCTCGAGCACAAGCACGTAGACAACGTAATCTGCGCTAGTCCCTTTGCTATTTGTATTCCATCGAGCCAACGTCGACTTTGCGGTCGGGAAAAAATTATCTCCCACCAGTATTCCCTTTTCTTTCTCTTTCTCGCGAGCATTCTACCATTCTCGTTTTTATCTCATGACCCAAAACATAGATTGCAGCGCACGTTTTACCATGTCACATGTATATGGATGTATGAAAGAAATGCGAAAACTAATTTCACGAATAAATCCTGATGAGAAACAGAGAGATTCAAATACATTCACCCTATCATACATAGAATAATCGATATAATTGGTGAATAACTCTGAAATAATTATCAATATATGTTTGAACACTTGCAAGACTATGCAAATATCATTAACTGATGAATAATCAACTAATTACTATCAATGATTGATTAAATGATAAATAATTTTGGTATTATACAAATAAATTTGTATAATATTTTTAAGTGTCCAATATATTATTATAATTATTGAAAGTGAACTATTACTTTAGAATTTGATTGAGGGATTGAGAATTAATTATTGACGTGAAATTGCTTTGATATTGGCTCGTATTTTAGTTATAATGTTGATGGTGAATAAAGTGGACGATGACGAGAAGTGATAAACATGACAATAATTGAAAATGATTAGAGGTTATGTTGCATTATTGAGATATGTTTGTCTTCATTCCAAGTATTTAATTGTGATGTATTTGCTATTAGAGAAACATATGAACCGTACACATATACAAGATATCACGTACTAGTTGCATTATTGAGATTGAATATAGGTTATGTTGACATGGCATGAGTAGAATTATAAATTATACGTTTACTATAGGGATATTGATAAAATTTATTGTTTATTATTTATTTCGTGTTATACGTTTGAATTGTGTAATGTCGTGAGTTTGACTTTGCTTAATGTTGCAACAATTCATTGTACTTTTCTTTTCTTTTTTTTTTTTCTTGTAAAAATGATGATGGAGAGCTTTTATTAACAATCAGCTATATTCTATCAGATGAAATTGTCGCTGAAATCATCCGACATTTTTCTGAATATGTCCGACAGATAATAATAATTTCATTGGCTTAAATCACTCCCTGTAAATAATATGAAATTCACAAATGAAAAAGTAATATACCGTGAAAAATTCACATGATATAATTTGGTTTTCCAGCTAACGAGCCATGTAATTGGATACATCTATATCTGTTCAACATAACCTAGAAACTATCGCTTTGTACATACATACATACATAAATACATACATATATATAAAGTATATATACTTAATATATAAAATGCAAGCTCGTTATTTTTTTTTTCGAGCTGGTATTACCACAACCAAGATTAAAAACGCCACAGCATAGCGTTACTGCAGGGTCTGCGGCTTAAGAAATTAAAAAATGAGCTTTCAAAATCATCGTGCATATATACATCTTCATCTCACGTCATATTTTTAAATATATATTGTATATGTGAGTATACATAAAAGAGATAAAGTAATATACCTGAATGAGTTGTGTATTTTTGTTGAATTTATTTATATATTTCAATGTTTTTTTTTTTTTTGCAGTAGCAGCAGCAAACATAAGTATATATACAGATTGGTTTTTTTATTCTTGTGAGGCTGGTTATATTCCACTGTTTACAGCAACAATTTAAAGTTTTTTAATCTCGCTCACCAATATATTTTAATGAGAGAATTCTATAGATATAAATAAATAGATAAAGGGCTCAAAAGGAAGTAATGAAAAAAATATAGAACGGAAAAATCTTTCAAGTTGTCCGTCAGCGCAGAGAGAAATAGCGAGTGAGAGATGGTGGAAGGTAAAAAAATCTACAATTGTTGGTGAAATGTTTGAGTATTTTTTTTTTTTTTTTTCAGCAGCAGCAACGAGAGAAATATATGGAGAGTTGAGTACGCAAGAATAATGCCAGTCATACATGCGCCAACGCATTTGCTCTATTTTTAGTTTTTGCATCAGTAGTTAAAAAGAAAACAAACGCCATTTTGAAGAAGATAATGCAGTTCGTCGTTGTTTCACGTAGAGTGAGTTGTTGGTTGGTTGTTAAATATTGTATTCTATGGAGATTCCACAGAAAAGCTCTACTATTCCAGTGGTATATGAGAATGGCATGAAAAATGTTTTTTCATCCTGTCATCATTTTTCACTCATGCTATTCATGTAACAAGGTAACCTCAAAATTTTGTATTTGTATAAAATAAAAATTCGACAAAATAACTTTTACTTTTAATTAGAGTTATTTCATTATAAAAGCAGAAAACTGACCATTTTCAAATTGTCACGATTTTGTTTCAACCTTACGATATAACCTAAAAAATAATGAAATTTTTTTGATATATTATAATACTAAATAATTTTCAAATGAAAAGCTGCTGAACAGTTTATTAAAATAATTCATTTTAGCTATTATAGAAGTAAAACTCAGACGGAAAACTAAATAATATATATCTCTGCTGTAGAAGCCCTAATTAATAAATTATTCAATAGCACTTTTTAGCTTTTTGAGAGTATTTAGAATGAGGGTGAGGTTCATTCGTGTTTCGACCTGAAAGTAGCAAAAACATAAGTATCACAGCCACTCTGCAAACTAAATTAAAAGTGACGTTGTATTTTATTATAACTCCAACGTGTCACCTCGCACCACTCTACTTTCTATTTTGTGACCACATGAAAAGCTACGAATTTCGACTCTCGATGTACACACGAGTTATCATCATTACGTGCAACACGTAGGTAATAATTGTGGTGAAAAGTAAACTCGGGGTGAACCTCATCGACTGATTAGTCGCGTGACCCTGTAATGACTGTTTGTACGACACTTCCTTTGATCTTTCATGCATACATATATATGTGAGCCGACACATAAGCTCTAGCTACTTCAATTAATATATGTATGTATGTATGTATGTTTGTTTACGTAAACATATACATATTTATATATACAACAGTCACGCCCTGAGCCATTTCTATTTATTATTGTATACCTACGGCACACATTTATCATCCAAACCGAATTAATTAATCAACAGCAATAACTGTTATAAATAAGAAACAAATCTAATTTATATTTTTATAGTGAAAGAGAATTGAAAAGTTATAGTTTCTTCATTTATTTTACAGAAGTAAAAAATTTTGAGGTTACCTTGGTCGGTTGCATGGTCCCCAAAGTCACCTGTAACAATTTGTGACGATCTTGTTGCAAACCGACGATATACAATGAGACATTCCAGAAGACTGCGCTGCAGGCACAGACACGTTATTAATGCGGTTGGTTATGTGCAGGTACGTATGGAGAATGAATATTGCTGATATACTTTTTATCCGGTTGAAGTTTTTCCCATTGACAAAAGTTTAGCTGACTTTTAAAGAAAAGAAAAAAAAAAGAAAGACATATAGAATGATGAGAAAGACGAAAAATCGAAAGAGAGGATGAATGAAGATTAAAATTATTTTCAGATGTGACGGTCTTCTTCCATATCAGACGATATATAGAACAATGTGAACTAATTCTAAAACGAAAAAAAGGATATATAATTGCAATATTATAACCAAGATATAAGAAAAATTACTCTTACATAAAATTAATTTGTCGTGTGCATGGAAATAATTTATAGATCTCTAGACAATCTCCTGCACTTGCATGATAACAAAAAGAACCATTTTGGATTGTTAATGAATGCAAAATGATAAATGAGTTGAATGTATATTTAATTGCTGTACTTACACATATATATGTATATATATATATATATATATATATGTATGAGGCTTACATTGGTCTTTCCGAATGTTCCATTAACCTCTAAATCAGTTTTGCAAGTATTTCAACATAATAATTAATTCTGCGAAATGCAAAGATGAAAACTTTCGTCAATGTAATAAGATTAAACTCACTGCATTAATTTTCGTGGTGAATTCATTGTGGTACTGCAGCTAATGTACCTACAAAACGTGTATGAACACGCACTTGGCCATTTTTATACACTTGTGTATGTCTATCGTGTTTCTATCCTTGAATACATTCATAGTGTATATATAAATAAATATATTCACGTATATGTTAGTTCTCTTTTGAGCTCCAAAGCCTTACATAATCCTTTAATCTTGTGGATTGTGCCAGTGCACGCATTTGCTTTCAAGCTCTCACGAAATGTCATCAACAAGTTGATATATTACACAATTGATAAGACACGTTATTTGAGTCAAAGTGAAATTAAATATAGCGAGAAATTCACTTTTAATTGACAAAATTAAACAGTTAATTTCCCCTTGTAAATTGTAAAACTGTGCGAAACTATTTAGATTTGATATAATTTAAATAGAATTAAGGGGAGATGAAATATTCGGAATAAAAATATGGAGGAAATAAAATAATATGGAAAATGAAGGTGGGTTAGAATTGTCATAAAGTTTGGAGCAGTTGTGCTGAGACAATTTGCAACGAGACCTCTTTAATATTTTGCCGGAAGGTACCGCCCACCGCCATTATTCCTTCTTCACTATGGTTTATTCCACTAAATATTGAAAATTGCAAGGCTTGATACAACACGAAACGTTTCGCCACCCCCTTCGTTATGTAATAAGGATCCAGGTCGTGACCTCCACCCTATTATATATATTTTGTGGAATCTCGCCGCCAGTTTCCTCCCTCTCCACCTCTTTATATTCCACCATTTTTCACCAACCCACAGAGAATCCCATATTCTCTTGTGCTATATTTTAAGACACGAAGAGCTCCTGCCATACCAAAGAAAACCAACGTCGAGGGAGCTACCACGGTTTCTTGCTCGTTTAGCATTTTTATCGCGTTTGTTTATTCAAACATCCACATAACCTCAAAAAAAAAAAAAAATAGAAACAAGAAAGGAAATGAAAGAGGGTCCTCTTTCTCAAATTTTAAATTTATCTTCGGACCCATTAAAATTTTGTATTCACATGTTATTACTGTAAATATAAACATAAAAAGGGTTGAATTTAGGTAATTGAATATATACATAATAATTGTATTCATATATAGAGATTGTTAATGTGGAAAAATATTACGGTGATGGTGTGGTCCATTGAAAGGATTCATTCACGTTTGTTAATACCAAGAGAATATCCTTCTTCCTTTCACTCTCTCTCTCTCCCTGTACTGTTGTCCTTGATAGATATACAAACAGTGGCACCATTGAAATGGCCTCAAGTCGTTCCCTTTGTATCCATAGTGAGATCGTTTAATCATTTGTGTTTACACCTAGTTGTTCTGTAAACAACTATATATATGTATATATATATATATATATATATATTTGTGGGTGTGTATGTGTATATTCAACCAGCTTGAAATAAGATTTTTTTTTCATTTTAAACAAATTAACAAATCACAACCCAGTGAAACTTTTAATTAATAATAGTTTGTAGGTTAATTGATTGATTAATTGATACAATCTGGTATTGGATTTAGAGATGATGAGGGGAAGGAGAAGAAGAGAAGGGGAAAAAAATGGAAAGAATGATTTTTCATTGAAGTCAGTGGCTTTTTTTTTCTTTTTTTTTTTTTGCTCAACAGCTGGGGGTTGGATGATAATGGTACGATTTTTCAAGTCAATGGATACTTTGGTGAACGGCTGTGAGGAGATATAACAAGAAAAAACGACAAAGACTGTAAGGACAAAGGACATGGCATTTAACTCTGTGCTACCATTGGCCAACGAGCAGAGCCTGTTGAGAGGGTAAAATAAAAGAATGAAAAAGAAGAGAAAAAAAATGAAATTCTTTGTCTCACCTTTTCTTCACTTTGCCACTTCGTCATTTTCATCTTCGTATTCCGTTTTTTTTTCTCTTTATTCTTCTTCATCTCGTTCATTTTATTGTTGGTTTGTGATATGTTGATGGATTGAATTGAATTAAATATCATGGAGATTTAATTCAACTGTTTTATGTAATGAGAGATTTTTTTTTGTTTTATTCACTTCAAAACACTCAAATAGGTTTATAATAATTTATTTTGAATTCTTAATTTTATCAAGAGATTATTTTTTTGTTTTTGGATCATGATAAATCATGAAATTGATACAGTAAACACTTATTCACATTTTTCATTTTTTACATATACGTATATATATATATATATATATATTTTTTTTGATAATCCAACACACATTCAATTTTCTCGAATATTCCATATTAGTATCATAACATTGACATAATTATATCTTATTAATTCTAACAATAATTATTTAATTGTTGTATTCATACTTTGTAGGATTTAATTTGAAAAAAAAAAGGAACAGACCAATCTTTTTTTTATTCTGCTTTCTTTTTTATTTATTCATTTATTTTTTATATTGTATATTTCATATGATGTTTAGAAAAAAAAAATGTCTACTCAATGAACTCTACGTAACATGATTTAAATATTAAAATGTTGCACTATCAAATTTTTTTCAACATCATGATTATATTTTCTAATATTTATAGAAAGTGACAAAGTTTCACGTTAAACTTTATAATACACAGCACCGAAAAAAAAACTGTTTGTTATTTTTTCATCTATTTATTATTCCATTTCTTTTTCTTCTTGTTTTTGTTTATATACCAAACGTATAATTTACACATCAAAATGTATTTTTTTCTTTCTCTACTTTATTTACAAATTGCATGCATAAATAATATTAAAAGATTTTATTATTCAATAATAATTGATAGAAAAATAAAAGCAAAATTCGTCGGTCAATAAAACATAACCTCATTGCAACATAACCAAGAATCTATTCTATTGTCATTTGATAATGGAAAGTAGAAAAAACCGTCCATTTAAATGAATACTGTTCATACATCGATTACTCTTGAGTGGAGGCCCCACCGTTAGCAAAAAATAAAAAAGAAAACCAAAATAAAAGAAAAGAAAAAAAAACAAATAGTATTTTGCCCCATTGTCACTTAAGTGCAACAGAAAATTCAATTAAACATAATTGTCACGGCACAAAAATGAGTTTTTCATAAACCAATAAAGAGATAGAGAAAAGAAACAAAGAAAATAATAAAATAAAGAGAGTTAAAAATCGAGAAATAAATAAAGTGCCACTTAAAAACCCAAAGCTTTAATTGAAGCTCGCGCCACTTGGTCCACACCTGCTGCAAATACTCTCAATCTTCAAACGTTCGTTATACAATTTAACGAATCCTCATAGTCATGGTGGCTCTTGCCATCCACTTGATCCCAAACAATATATATACGTTTCTCCAATATTTCGTCTCTCCCTTTTCCACCATTCTCAACCACACATGCTCGTCGTTATTAGACACTTTCTGGTCTCACCGTGGCCATGGCCAAGTACGAGCTGCTCCTAATGGTCCTTCCATTCGTCGAAATTACCCCGTAGAGACAGAAGAGAAGGGAGAAAGTAAAAGAGAAAAGAAAAAAAGGACAACTGTGTTCAAATAACATATACATGTATACCTCTCACTCTCACATACTCGCATATATATATATATATATATTCTATTTTAAGGTTGTCTCTGCTGGTGGACAGGATGTGCCATTGAGTTATATGATACCCAAGACTGTTGTACGCACATACTTGTCGATATTATCCTGGTAGCGCTTGGTGCATTTTTGTCTTGTGACAATTGGATTTACACAATTTTATCACGGCACCTGCAGGTAGCACGACAAAATTCACGGCGTTCATATCCCTGCTGTGTATCAGTCTCGCACAACCATCCTGGCCACGTTTCAAAGAGTTGTCGACAGTTGACCCAGAGGTCGGCCCATGGACACGCATTTGTGCACAGTTTGCCCACCCGACAGTGATCTTTGCAGCTGGAACATGGGGGTCCCGATTCGTATGGTGTACCAAGACGATTTGGATAGTTGCCACTGATGATCGATATAAAAATAAAAAGCAAATAAACAATTTTATATTATTAAAGATTTTATTTGGTATAGTATTTATTAATTGATGATTCATTTTTTAGGTTAGAAGTTTTGGATATTGATTGGTGGAGTTTGTATGTAATTTAAATATTATATTATCAGATATTTTGTGAAAAGAATATTGAATGATTTATACTAAAGTCATAATAACAAAAGTGATTTCGAGTTTGGAATTTTCAATTAACGAACATTTAATTAGTACGACTGTTTTATATCACTGCATCAATTAATTAACTTTGGCGCGACGTGAATGTTGAAGAAATGTGGAGTGGGATAGAGGGAAAGTTGGTGGAGAATTGTCGATAGAGAATTGGAGATAGCCAGAGTACAGTATAACGTATATTCCTTTTGATACCAAAATAGTTTTTATTTGTAATGGTATGCGCATATTATCCATGAATGTATATTTGTTGCAGTGAAATAACGAAATGTAGAATTTTGTTGTGTGCCTAAACTGTTTCAGTTAAATATAAAAAACAATAATTAAACTGATATTTTTACAAACAAAAAAACAAACATTTTTAGTGTGGCTAATTAATAAATTCTATATGACGACTGTATTTTTTCGCTTTAATCCTATATTTCATTTTTTCTTCATCACTTTCGTGTGCCTGTCATTTGCTCAATTCACGATAACAAAATGAAAACAAAAAACGGAAAATAATGAAGAAAGAAAAGGAAAAAAAAACAAAGTACCTCTGACAAAATATCAGCGAATCGACGCACGTAACATGCAAACATTAAATTTGCCATTACTGCGACATTATAGCCTGATACTTGAATGTATATTATATACACGTAGAAAATGCGAAGCTTGAACGAATTTAAAACGTATGAGTAAGTAATGTGTACTCGTCACGAATTCAAGCTGTAATATAAAATATTGTACATATTTATATGTGAGTATATACAATAAATACTATTATATAAAATTTTATCAGTAGAAAAATCAAAGGTTATGTTTCAAAGCATTGATAATACCAGCATTGAATGTGAACAATGTGAATCAAAGAGAAATGATGACGAAATATAACGAATTTGCTTTGAGGTTATGTGGGATTTTGTACTTGTGGTCAAAGCTAACATGGAATTTACGATATAGCTGTCGTGTTCTTCTTGTGCTTTCTTTCCTAGTAGCTTTATCCTTGTGCTTTCAAGTTGTGTCACATAAAATACAACGGTAAAAAAACATTCTACAAAAGAAATACATTATCTTTGTGAAGCTCAATATATTCACTCGCATTCACATGATTTATATTTATTGGACACAGACATCTCATACACAGAGTCATGAAGATATACACATATATATATATGTATATACTCAATTTTATGCAAAATAATAAATAGTGCAGCGTTCTTCTCAACAGTAAATAGTGAAGAAAAGAAGTAACCGCGTGAATAACGTACAATATCCCCCGTTTATGATTTATTTCACAAGACAAAAATGTCTTGAATTACACAGAAATTACTTGGAAAATTCAACCACCATGACGAAGCACAGATTTACATTGTGATTTTTCATTTATATATTTAAGCGCAACTTGAGAGCCAAATCGCGTTTTTTTTTT
>CAJUYH010003630.1:0-31189 GCA_910591685.1 Galerucella tenella | reverse complement strand
AAAAAAAAAAAAAACGAATTTAATACATTGTATTATTATGGCTATAGATATTGTGATATCTATACAGCACACGTCAACCCTCCCTATCATACTTCTCGTTTCACAACAACACCATTTGATATATGTCTCAAGTTTCAGTGACTTTCCTGAAGCATATGAGAAAGAGGTCAACAGGTTGTAGCACGAAATAGTATAAACGCCAAGAATGAAAATGTCTGTCGTGCTCTGTTACATTAGTTCGAATGCAATCCATGCAATACGATTATTATTCCAATCCAACAACTCACCCAAACTTTCCATGTATTATTTATTTATTTATCTATTTATATATTAAATTATAAACATATTTGAATAGAAAATAAATATTCATGTTTGTTCAAGAGGGATGTTGGATGCTGATGCTCAACAATAATAACAATATAAAATAAAGTTGATTGTACCTTTTATATATCTGATTTTACTACTCTGCCAAATAAGAAATACTGATGTATTTGAATTTCCTCGTTTTTTTTTTGTTCATTTTATATTTATCGTATTTTCGCGTTTTTCATTTTCTTTTTTTTTGCACGACGACGTTCTATTGCAGTGCTTCTTATCCTCCAATATGTGTATATATCAACTGAGATGCTTCCAAAGACCAGATTGATCGTGTATTCGTGAAGCGGAAGAGAATGAGACGTGATTGGATTGGCGAAATTGCAAAAAAAAATATATATATATATGTATATTGTGCAATAGAGAATGGCGCTGTGAGACCATTATGATTTTAGAGTACTTCCCTTTGCCTTTATATTTTGCAAAATAAAATTGCTGCTATCGATATCATATAACTATAAAATAAGAATAATAAAAATATTTTAATATTAAATCAACGTGGTAGATATTAATGGAAAATATGGGACAAGACTGAATTACTACTCTTTGCTATTCAAGTAAAAATTCTCGTTAAATTAATTCCTAACCTCTTATTCATTGAAGTCATGCGACATTTTAATATACAATTCGAGCAAATTAAATAATTGCAAAGAGAGATAAATTGCGTGTTAAAATTAGCTTAGAGTAAAATAAGAATAGAATAATTCTCTCATTTATTTCTCATTATATATATATATATATAGAAATATTTTTTATGAATTTTTATATGATCTGTTCAGCCTATTGCGAGTGGGCTAAGTGGTACTCGTCGCTTGGGTGTAAATTGCACAACCAAGATTTATGGTGATGGCCGCCCCCCCCCCCTGAAAATTCGTATACGAGAGAGTAAAAGGGGTGAACGTGGCGAAATGGATTAAACGATTAAGGGAAAATTCGCACAGTTGGCACATTCATAATATACATAATTATTCTATCATAAATAATAACGATTATAAACCGGAATATAAATGAAGGAATTTTCCATTGAAAAATATTTTAATAAAAAAACAATATTGTCAATAATTAAATTATCTAAAAAGTGTAATTGAATAATGGAAATTTATTAAAAATATCAATTTTTTTTTCTTTCCATACAACGTCAGCTATGTGACAATACCTTCCAACTGACAAATTTTCCTGAAAATGCGATTTTGGTGGCATTTGAAAGATATGAACACTGATTATGCCGTGGCAATACTTCCTAACCTCTAAATTAGTAAAGCAAGCCTTTAAAATTACCAGGCGTTACAATTGATTTCTATTGAACTATTAGGAAATTTAAAAAGTTTTTTAACCTTTTTAGGAGGTATTGTCACATACCTGACAATATCCTTCTATATTATTCCCACTGCTATTTATCCATCATTTATATTTATATATTATTATAATCACACAAAATTTAATTAATTTTAATAGCTATCACAAGTGCATGTGACTTATGAAATTGAAACGTTTTAAAGTTTGGATAGTAAACTTTTTGAAACACAAGTGTTGTGCCATAGAAACCAACGACTTTATATACCGTAAGTCCATGTACGTCGACATGCATCTGGTACACTAGACACAGTATAGAAGAAAATGGTAGAGTCACGTCGTCAAGAATTCAAGCGTTGCAAGTCGTGACTCTGTGCAAGGTAACAGAGCACATACACACCCGCTCCAGGCTACAACATATATCTAAGTGTCTAAATATATATATACATATAGATTTGAAAACAAAGAGAATAAATGAGCATAAGAAGACGCGATGGCAGTTATCAAATAAACGCAGGCACATTTAGAAGTCAACGGATAGAGCATTTAATAGAATTGAGTTTGATATATCTGATGTAGCTTGAAAGCTCATGGGAACGTTTGGACGTATGTGGAATATACAATATAACGTAGATAACAGATGAGAATGAAACATTCAGAGAATTGCATTGAGTTTATAAAGCTGTAGTCTTATCCTTTGGGCATTTGCTATCAATATTTATCTATACAGTTTTTCTCAATGATGATGTCTTATTGAACCAGGTGTTAGTGGAGGGAACTGGTCCTACAGCTATAGCTAAAATTAGCATTGCCTTCCATAACTGAGGTACTCATCTCTTCTATAATACAGTGAACTAGTGAACTAGTTGTTCTATTAATATTTCAAGTGTTGTATAATGTTAAAAATTTTACGATTTATTTCAACTTACCAGGGTACTTGGGCAGTTGAAATAAAAATATTCTGTCCACAGCTACCAAAAGCATCAATATGAAGACCAGTAGCATTGTCATGGGTCAATGCATAGCAAGATTCTGCCCATTTTTGTGCAGCCTTTGCCGCTCCAGAGTGCCATTTCTTTTACAAACAAAAGCACCAGAATATTATTGCAAAAAACCAAATAGAAAACCAGTAAAAAAATGATACTTAAAATTAGATACCCAACTAATAACATAACCTCAATATTCCTTATTCAAAAAAAAATGATACTTAAAATTGAATCACTATCAAATAACATAACCTCAATATTTGTGAAGATGAGAATTAATTTAAATAGACAACATAACGTCAAAGAGATTATTAAAACGGACATGATGTGTATTGGTGTATGGAATATAAAAAAAAAGAAAAAAAAGTGGATAATGCTGTTGTAGTTGATCATTCATCCGAGCTCTTTCATGCCTCATAGTACAATTATTATAACAAGCAAGGGGTCCAGAGCCAAACGAGTCAATGACATGTAGACCACAGCGGCATATAAAACACCACCACACATCTCATGATTGTTTATATTCAGTAAAATAAAACCCCACGGTCGCGATATTGACTAGAAAGAAGCCTCAGCAATAATTCATTGGCAATTCGTACTGTAGTATCTCTCTGTAACATTTACATACAATGTTTTTTTTTTTTTTTCTTTACATGTAACATAAATGTATTCAACATTGAAGCGTGAAAAGAGATGAATAATCGTTTGGAGCTTACCATTGCAAGCATGTTGGCAGCAGTGGGAGTCACATGAGTACGAAAGAAGTTGTGGTAAAGTACGATCTTCCTTTGAACTTTTTTGTTGCTTGCCGTTAAAACCCTCGTGGGAATTTTGTCGCCATATAAACGTGGCACTGAAACAAAAAGAATAGAGAAGAAAAGAAAAGGCAGAAGAGATGGAAAATATATAAAGTTCATATGTGTGTGTGTGTGTGTGTTCGTTCTATAACGATATACATCGTAAAAAATAGAGAAGAAAGACGGACAATGTGATGGTTTACTAAATTGTTGCCAACAACCAGACTCTTCCCTGTCGCTGAGTAAACCAACTACTTCATGATATAAACCGTATCGTCGTTGAATACCATGTATACATCTATATAAGTATATGTACACAAGAGTATAACTCGCATGTTAAAACTTCAATGTACAACACACGCATCGACTTTCCTCTCTTCTGTATTGTTAAGATAACGAAAGAAGAAAAGAAGAAAAAAAAGTTTGATATAAAATAGTTGCACTTGGTAGGAAATTTCTGTAGATTCATTGGTAAACACCTGTCCCATTTTCAACACTTTAATTCAGTTTAATATATATGAAATATCTTTGAAAAATTTTTTAACTATTTCGCACGATATTGTCGGATTTTAAAGTGAAACATCCGCTAATTAAATTGTACTCTTGTTTAATTAGTTAAAAGCAACCGTGTCTAAATTAAATATTGTTATAATGTAAAACAAAATATGTATTGTTATCGACATGTTATATGAATAAAATAAAAATAATTTCGTTAAGTAGTATACATTTTTCCATCGATTTTTATCACGTTAATTCATCCATTTGTTTATTTAATTTTTAATATTAAAACAATGTGATGCGGTGTAAAATAAAAATAAATAGTTGTGTTTAATGTTTAGAAATAATTAATATATCTTTTTGTTTTTATGTCTTGTTGGAATTATTTTTCAAACTATTGGTATTTTTCCACACCATGGACTATTATTCAATGTGATTATTTTTTCATTGTGTATATATAAATCGTTAATAACAATTATTGATACTCTACTGGGCTTACTGCGATCCGTTTCCCATGGGACAGCAGCTGGCAAAGCCACAGCCAATACACAGCACATCCACAAAAATCTCATATTTGTTTCTGAAACAATAATAATAATAAAATAAAAAATTTACATTGCAATATTTTATATTAGTTTGTCTATTCAAGTACTATATTTATGGATAAATCAAGCGATAAGAATTCAACAAGTCCACAAAATACACTCTGTCAAATAAATTTTCAGATAACATACTCGAAAGTTATGCAAGATGTAGATAAAAGTAGAATGAAACAGAGTGACAGAGAGAGAGATACTATAGTGGGGGGAAATAGACAATTCTTAAAAAGTAACTTTTTCACATACATCCATGAAAAAGTTTGGAGAAATTTTTCACCACGAAGCTTCGTATGCAGTTTGAAAAATAATAAATTGCATCCTCCATTGCGTTATCTTCTTTCCCTTTTTCTTTTCTTTTCTTTCTCTCTTGATTTTTCTCTTTCGAATCTTTTTCCCGCTTCTTTTTCATCTGTATCGATCACATCCTTCCATCAAATATATATATATATGTACATTTTTCATTTTCTCCATTTTGTACATAGCAGAAAAGCGCTTTTCATTTCACAGGGAGATACGAACAAGTTCCTCTTCGTTACATACATCTTTTCATCGACTATTGCATCATATGTATGTGGATAAATACCTATATGTATATATATACACGTATTAATATTAAGAATTCCAGATTAATTTTTCAATTGAACTTGCGCCAATATCAAATGTAGATAATAATAATAACAAAAATATTATTTTCATCTGCGTGTTCAGACATGCACATTAAATTGTATATGCCAGTGCAAGTAACATTTTCAATTATTTAAATAACAAATATTCATAAAATATAATATGTATGCATTTATATAAATATGTTCATCACTGAGCACCCATGCAAATAATTTCTTTTCAACGTGAAAATGAAACAATTTGCCAAATCAATATTCATTTTTTATTTTCGTCTCACACTCGTTACAACTTTCATATTGAATATGCGACAAATTTAAATACAACTGAATTGAAATAATTGCATTCTTTCTGCTCGCTAGCCCATGAATTTTCATTTCATAACATCACAACTGTTGACACAGTAAAAAGTATGAACATACAGAAAAAATGCTACTGATTTTTAAATAATTTACAGCTCCATTTGAGGTTATATTCAACAGAATTTTGTGTCTATTGCTCTTCTTCTTTTTTTTGTTGCTGTGAACAAAGAAATGTATACGAATATTGCGCTTTCTATTCCCACATTCTTCATATATTAACAATTAAAATTGACATTATTCAATAATAAAAAGTAATATTACAGAATAATTACCATCATCCATTTTGTGTACAAACTGGAGCTTTTGCATCTCACAATTGTGAGGATGAAATTCAATTTCACTTATTCACATTCATAATGTGCAAATGGAATAAAATTGAATTAAATTGAGAATGGCCAATTGCTACAATTATTTACAAAAGGATATATTTAATTTTAAATGCAACCATACCAGAATGAACATGAGAAAATGGTGGGAAAATTCGGGTGATTTCAAAGAACATATGAACGGTTTATTTAACTTTTTCCAATACCAATATCGCTCCACAATTCCTCGGGGGTCGTTTTAAATGGCGACATGTCTGTTCTTGTTTCATTCCCTCTCTGTTGTTCCTTCTCCCAGTTGTATTCTCACTCGCTCTCAATTCGTAAGCAAATTGAAAACATTCATTTTCACAATACAATACAGTGTGGAATTTCGTTTTCAATATATCTGTATAGTCACATAGAAAATATGTGTGTACATATGTTTCTTTATTTTTTATACTTTTAATCAATTTACGACGAATGGAATCCAATATTACAATGTTACGTACCGTAACTTTATTCATTTTTTTTTCTTTATTTCTTTGTCTAATGCAAAGAAGAAAAGACATAACAGCAGTACAGTCGCATAAAACATTGGTGTTCCGCAAGGGTTTTCGTTCATATACAATGATTTTCAGTAGAGTGTGACACTTTTGCTGCAGTAAAAAATCAGTGCAATATCAAGAGCTGTACAAAAGCTGAAGAAGAAGATGAGGAATGAAAAGGAAAAATAAAGAAAAATTCAGTGTAATAAAAAAGAAATGTAGACGAAATGGCGGTTGACTGCAATAAATAGCGACGAGAGAAAAGAAGAAAATGGTTGGGAATATCGGTAGAAGGCGAAGAAATTGTGAGGTAAAACGTTTCTTTTCTCGAATAATAGACCACATATATATAAACTAGGAGAATGGGGGGGATACGAGCGAAACTTTTCGTCATTCACTAGTCCTCTCTTTGCTCTTTATGTCGTCTTAATCTTCATTCATCCACTGTTTTTCTTTCAATTTTTCGTCTTCCTCATCATCCTATTTTTTTTTCTTTTCTTTTCTTTAAAAGTCGGCTAAACTTTTGTCAATGGGGAAAACCCCAACCGGATAAAAAGTATATCATCTAAATTCATTCTCTATACGTACCTGCACATAACCAACCGCATTAATAACATGTTTGTGCCTGCAGCACAGTCTTCTGGAATGTCTCATTGTATATCGTCGGTTTGCAACAAGATCGTCACAAATTGTTACAGGTGACTATGGGGACAATGTAAGCGACCAAGATAACCTCAAAATTTGCTTACTTGTGTAAAATAAATGAATAAACTACCATTTTTTGACTCACTTCCACCATAAAAATTTAAACAAATTGCAGTTGTTTCATCATGAAAACAGAAAAATGACAATTTCTGAATTGTCATGGTCTTGAGCATGAGTGAAGACACCAAAGTCTGTATGGATCTGTACCATATTCACTTTGTCCAACTTTGACTCAATCTTTTCACCCATTCTCTATTACACTTTCTCATTCCATATATATATATATATATACATATGTATAGGGGTGTAAATATACGTATATGTCCTGCATCACTACCCCTTTCTCTCGTTCCATTTTCTCGCTTATATTGGGTCTTCTGAAGCCGGTGGCCCGTGCAACGACTGTCGATATCGACAATCGTTTGCTCGACGCCATTTCATTGCTATCTGTCTCTCTCTCTCTCTTTCTCTTTCCCTTCTCCTCTTCTTCTTTCTGCAGCCATCCTCATCCCTTCGCGTACCATACCTGCATTCATTGCACATGAACTCTCTTCTCTCATTCCACATCGTGAATATTCATGAGTCGATGAGTATCGAGAACGCCTTGTGACTCTGTCGTTATGTTGGAGTATATTGAAGTTGCCACGGAATTTACAACTTCTAATGGTGATGGGTGCAATTTAAGGCTAATATTGTATATATATATATATACGTATGTGCATGTACAAGTTAAAAAAAAGTTGAAAGAGAAGCATTGAAGAGAATAAAACGCTGTTTATCCAGAGAATTGCAAACGATTTGTACGTAAATGCGATCTGGATTTTATTACTCACTGAAATTTTCACACAATTTAACACACAATGTGATGAATTTTCTTCTTTTTTTTTTCCTTTCACATTTCATGTGTATACACAACTCACAACTGCAACCCTAAAAATATATTTAATTATACTTCGATACAGTGAAAATGCTATCAAATCTGTACAACCAATGTGGAAGACATAACCTCTTTCTCTTTAACCTCATCTTCTTTTGCCATCGCAATTCTCTCAATTTTTTTTTTTTTTTTTTCGTCTTCCTGTTAGTTCAATAGTATATCTTGATTTCAACCCGAAAATCCATTTCGATTAGTAAGCAATCTCTGATTCAGAGGTGCATGAAGAATAGGAAGAAAGAAAGAAATAGTGAGTGCGAACATCAGCAAAATTCAGTAAGGAAGGCAATATGAGAATGAGGCAGTTGGAGAAGAGGCGAAGAGAGTTGTGGGATTTCCCTGCGGCAAATCGAAATTCAACGCAGCTCCATAAATCCGCGACGGTGGAAAGTTGCACCATTGCTATATCTATACCTCAATATATCCCGTTGCTATTACCAGCCTCGACCTCCATCTTTCTCTCGCTCTCTCTCCCTCTATCATTCTCCCTGCATGTATAACTATTTCTCTCGTTGACTTCACTTTTGCTACGCTCCAGTCTGGCACTCCCAAAATTCACCTGCATGAATTACCATCACATTCATTCATGTGGCAGATATACACGTATATATATGTGTGTGTGTATGTGTTCACATTTTTAACAAGATTAAATCCACTCGCATCGTGACCCTCCTCAGCTTAATGAGACCTTACTCAAATTAACGGAAATTATACACTGTAATACTGGAATTTTTTTCCATTTTTAATTATATACATCAATATATATATCGAATATATATTTAAATTTCTATATTATTGCAGATTTTTTTGTTGATACAGTTCATTTAATTTTTCAGGTGAGAATGAATTTTAAATGGCAGTTGACGATATAGAATAAATGATAACGTTTCAAATGCTATTTCAATAAATAACAAATTATTGAATGTATTTTTATCGAATGTTGATCCATTGCCCTAGAAAATATTGAAGAATTTCATATGCTATTACTAAATAATCGTCTCGAGGTATTTTTAACCAAACAAAAATGGACCAATGGCCGTAAGGGGAGAGCATCAAAAAAATTATTTTGTATTATATTACCAATAACTGCAATAATTGTAATTAACGTAGGGTTCATCTATTTTATTACATCACATTATGAAATATGATTTTGTGGAATCAACACAAGGGCTGAGTTAAATAATGGGCATATTTTGATTGTTTGATGAAACAGTAGATATTACTAACAAACATAACCTCACTTTTCAAAGTGCAATGTTGCAATACAATAGCAAATTGCATTGGCAATTTCAATTTATTTGTTGAATTTATATTCGTATAATGATGAGAATAGATTTCAATTGTACAAAATGTTGTATTGGCTGTAGAGATTGGTAAATATTTTGCGATATATACCAATCAGCAGTATCTACATCATGCATTCACGTTTTCATCCAACCGTGTACAATACATTCGTTGTTTATTCCATTCCATGAATTTTATGTCTATTATATCTATGAATATTCCATTATACATATGCATGTAATTCCATTTGCCACTAAATAGAATGTAAATATTGTCCATAATAAATTCATAATCAAACAAACCATTGATACAATAACCAAACCAATATAGAAGAATATAAAATCAAAGATATAATATTGAAGTGATAAGTATATATAATACTTTACAATAATTAGAATTGATTTTATGGTAGCACATTAGCAATTCACTCAAAATATTCCGAATGAATTTACGATGACAATATCAATCATTCATACAACTACAAATTATTGACAATATTGATTTCCAATAATTGGTCATTCGCTTCGCATTAAATATTAATGCAAATTAATTTATCATATTCAATGATAGACTGATTTAGAATTGAACAACTGTCGCATATAACAGGCTCACACATACGAAACTAATAAAACATTACAAGAAATATCAAAGTCATTCATTGCAATGATAATGTGAAAAAAAAATGCAATTTTCAATACACTATAAAATATTTCTATAATGATTATTGTTTGTTAAAGATATTTGGTATGTTGGAAAATATTAAATTTATCCATTCCATGTATTCACTATAAATAGAGAGAATGATAGAAAGCTACATTTCACGTGTGTCAGAGTGTGTTAACCATGTTACAACCCTTCAATTTATCTCGTTATCATGAGGAACACAACATGCCAATGTGGAGTAATTAGACAGACTTGGCTATTGGCCATAGAACCACAAGGGAAAACCAGATGGAGAGAGCGGGGACAAGAGTATTGAATTCTAAATTTTATTCGAGCACAAGATAGTAATAATATTACAACTACGTGCGTGGGCTGCCATTGTCCATCAGCTAGAAGCATGAGTACAAGCGTGAAGCCTGCTCAATATCACGTAGTGAATTAGCCTCTAGGCTGATTTCAACTCTGACTGCGCAGGTACAATCCCATCTGGTAAATCCGCTCAGTTTCAGACTGGAGTACTCTTCAAAAATGATCAAATATATGGAAGACCCGTTAGCTCTGGCATTGAATCATGGGCTTCAAGGGCTTTCCTATCTCTATACATATCTGTGTATATACAGACAAAATTGAGGCTATGAGTGCATTAACAATCTAACCTACAAAAAAATTTTAAATCTGTTTTATTTTAGAATATTTTTTTTAAATTAGTTTAGAAATTTTATTTTCAATGGAAGTTTAGAGAAGCAAACTGCTTTTCTGAAAAATTCTACATCTTTATTTATTGTTTGTGATGGATAGTTGACATCAAAAAATGACAACTATCAAAAATTTGGTGATTGAATTTTTATTCAACGATAACATAATTAAACATCCAATTACAAAGAAAAAAAAACTAAAATAAAAATTCTCGACAGTTAATTACCGCTATTGTGGCATATAAATGAAGAATATAGTAATAAAGATTTATAAAATATTATTCATTTTTACAATGGAGTTGCAATTAAATATTACGTACTCTCATCATGTGCCCTTTTCAATTTTTACTCAGTCTCCCATTCCTGTTATCTTCGTTTATTCATTCTCAACTCATCTACTTCATCTACACATTTCAGTTTCTACATCTTCCTGCTGTACAGTGACATGAAATTCAAATGACACAAATGGCCTCTAGGCGCTATTTATACAATTTCAGGTGTTACCTAACAAACTTCAAAGTCACAATTAATATATATATATGAAGACACGCAATAATTTAATTCTATAGCTTCCATTCATTAAAACTTTTCGCCCTGTCAAGTGAATAAATAATAAGAAGGAAAGAAGTGACGCGAAGGAAATTAGACGCAATATATAATTGATATTCAACTGTAGAAATTGTAGTTCTATATTTTTTACATAATAATCATCCATCTGTATTATTATTAATTGTTTATAATAAATAGTGCATTCACTGTAACATTATATGATTATCTGGAAATGAGATTTGAATTTAAGGTTATGTTATGAATATTATTCATATGCATTACTACACGGTAGAGAATGCGGCCTTCACTAATAACGCAATACATAATATATATATGTATATATATGTGGGGTATATGGAGATTCCAAAACGTATCATCGCACTGGATACATATATAGACATCAATAATATTGGTATCCATTACATCGATAATCAATATACAATGTCGGCGGTATATGTAAGACATAATATATCATGAAGGATTATGAATTTGCAGCGTCCATGAATGTTAATCCAATGTGACAAAAATAATAACAGGATTCAACAATATTTTATTTTTTTACAATTTAGTAACGTTGTATTTTTATTCTCCGATAAATATAAATAAATCTTCAGTCTACTTTTAAAAAAAATACCCATACATATGCAACTTTAATTCAATCCTAACCTAACTTTCGCCATTGTTTCTTTTTTTTTCTACTTCTTCAGTTAAATAATTGATCGAATCAAATATCTGATCAGATGATCTTGCTATAAATATATAGATACCTGTAAGAACAAAACGATTTTAACAATCTCTAACATCATTCTAACCTATCTATATATATATTTATATATATATTGTTCCAAGTTGCTCTGACCTCTCTCTCCCCATCTCGATTCTATTATCTCAACAGAGTGATTCTATCCAGGTTGATACTCTCGGATTCCTCAGCTGGATCAAGAACATCATTTCGTACAAAGACATGAACAAATCTTTGGCGAATGGGGAGATTCAGCAACAGAATTTCACCAAAATACACAACTGAAATCCCCAATGCCAATAGACAACATCATTCTATTTGATATCTTATATGCAAGTATGCATATATACCTACAATCCGTTGGATTAGTCATAGCTTCTCTAGCCCTCATATTTTTAATGATATATCGAGAGTTTATATTGTTCAATAAAGATACACATTCTTCTATTTAATCAACGCTTTAATCTCTTGCTTCTGCCTGTGTTTCACACTCTAAAACACATTGGTATATTCTATTGCTAGTAACAGCGACCACATCGACAACGAGCAACATGACCACAGTATATATATGTACAGTGGTTGAGTTGATTTGCGTCAAAACAACGATAGCAAGAAGCCAACTAGTTTACAACACATTATTTGTGTTTAGTATATGATACAGTGTGAATTCACTTCCATAGTAGTTCTCTTTTTTTTTCTCTACTGATAATGGCGACAAGAAAATTCAATCAACAGGCACAAACGAATTGAGGTTATGTTTATATATATTAGGAAGTGATGCTGTAAAAGAAAGAATGGATTGATGAATATTCAATTCAAAATTCCTGTGTATATATCGACAAGTTATATTTTCATACGTAATTCTTTGACCTTTTCGCTTTTTCATTTGCTGGGGCAAAGTTGAATTCGAGTACACTAGAGTGCACCAGAGAAAGAGAGAGAGGTAAAAAAAAAATACGTGAAAGCTTTATTAAACCAAAGAGAAAAAAAACTTTTCATCAATATATAGCACAAAAGCCTGGAGAAAAATGTGTAGGAAATATATTATTGAATTGCTTCAATAGACGATTTTGAATGTGAAGAAAATAAAAATACATATGTGAATTTATATATTTGCTTTTCAATATGTTTATAATTGGCACATGTTATAATTAATTTGTAACATGTTTTTACTCTTCATCGTGTAATGATAAGAAAGTATTGGTTTCGTCTGATTTTTTCGGAGGCGAAAATAAGCGATGTAATATTATTTTTTTCATTATTAAAATTATTCAAATATAAATATGATAAATAATTATTCTTAAAATTTATTTATAATTAAATTAATACGATCAATAAAACAACTGTGATGAAAAGTACCTAGTATATTGCAATATGTCGCAGCAGCTCAAGGCTCACTCGCACCATCAAGTCAATACATAACCCATTTTCAATCCCATGGGTACAATGTCGATTTCATGGGAATTTCTCCAGTGTATACCGTGATGCACATCGTATGGTCAGTAAATAGCAGAAACACAATTTCCATATTACAATGACAACTTGTTACGTCTCACCTATATCTAATCACATTTGTCTTTGAATAATGCAATACCACTATGGCATTATCCTAAATTTATTCAACTCACAAATACATCAACAAAATAAATCATAATATTTATTCACTTAACCTTACAACTACTGAAACGCCATAAATTCGTTGTCGTATCATATGTAACGTCGGAAAAATAAAATTAATAAATATAATGAAATGAAATGAAACGACTGGTAAGTTAAACAT
This sequence comes from Galerucella tenella, assembly GCA_910591685.1. Classification (NCBI taxonomy): domain Eukaryota; kingdom Metazoa; phylum Arthropoda; class Insecta; order Coleoptera; family Chrysomelidae; genus Galerucella; species Galerucella tenella. Next base: position 17,456 of record CAJUYH010003630.1, on the reverse strand, counting down.
AAATTCAAGACTAATTTTGCTGATTCAGTTGACATGAAATAAATTTACTGGACACGTCCACCCACATACAATCCATGATCTACACACACTCACACACAAGTATAGAATTCAACCCATTGGCTTTCATGAGATGACCATTCGCAACTGCAAACTCACATGTAATTCAATGGTAATTCACATGGTTGAAAGAACATTTCCCTCAGTTATAATTTAACCCGAGGTATACTGGTGAATTTATCATAATAAATGGAATAATTGCACATTAAATAATCATATTTAATTAAATATATATACATTAAATTTACCATAGAATAAAAATGTAAAAAAATATATTAAATACGACAAGTAAATAAATAGCATGATAGATAAAAAAGTGAATTCAATGTGAAATAACTAACGGGAAGAAAGACTAAAGCTTAATTGAGGAACATTAATATGGATAAAGTGAAAACCCCGTTAAGGATTTGCATGTTGAGATCCAACCCGACATATATCAACCTATGTTCACTTCTAAATTTTGTCATCCAACATTTTCCACCCCTCAACATTTACCACGCCCTATCTTCGTATTATTCACTCGTAACCACTTTACCCAAGTCCTTTTCACCTGATATTGTGCTCTCATAAGGTAAATATCTCAGCTTGATTAAGGCTTCAGCGGAAACGCGTGAAATTTCTTGTACCACACTCCCCTCTCCTCCCATCCACCATTTATTCCACTTCGTTTTCTCGTTTTATCTATCCAGCAGAGATCATGTGCACTCGAGTAATAGTCGCTTATGCCGTCGCCCAACATTTCAAATGTATATATTTTGTCTTATATAAATATATATATATATATATATATATATTGGAGTAAAACACACCTGTGTGCACAGCAAAAGACATTTCTTTCACCAACAAATGTATATATATATGTCCAATCTTATCTACAGCTCATACATTTTTTTGCCATCATGTCACCGTGCGAATTGTCATTGTTGGTATGGCAAAACAAAATTTATTGACGATAAAAGAACAAAGAATGATGAGACAGGAATAAACGGGTATAAACTTGTTTGAAATAGCTCCGTCTGGAAAATTTACATTATCAGTATTGTAACAATTGTATGAATTATTGTAAAATTGCACATATTATTATGGCCGCCATGTTGGAAACAATAAATAATTGTGAGAATAAAAATGAAAGAAGAGAATTGTGAGTTTGTCTGTATATTATTTGATAATAATTAACAAGATATGATAACTTCGAAGTGAACAACTTTTTTTTACTGTTACTCAAAAGAATTCATCCAAAGCTGCGATTCTGAGGAGGAAAAATGTCTTAGTGGATTTCAACTAAGTTTGTTTATATGTATATAAATTCCCGTGTGATGTGAAACAGAAACGGAGAGGGTGAAAAAAAAAAAAATTAAGACTTCTTGGGGTGTTTTGTAAAAAGAGATTCTGATGAACTTTCTGCTTGCACGAACGTTGATTGTATATATATATATATATATAACACGCGACTGAATAAAAAAATAGGAGAACTTTATCGCATAATATACAGATAATGATTGCGAGAAATAGCGAAAAAAAAAAAAGAAAACGTTGCTTTGTGAATTAAAAAAGTTTAAGGAGGAATAATAATTTATTCACGGTGATGATTCAACATTTTCATGAGAAATTCAAGCGATGAACACAATTAAAAATGAATTGTACGAATGTATTTTATAAATTTGTGTATTTGTCATTGATCAATTCTACAAATGGACCAGAATTAAATAAGATAATGAATAAATGTAAGAGATATTGATAGATTGATTAATTCAAGGTCTGGAGAAAATTACCATGAGGATAATTAAAGAAACAAATTAGAAAGTGAGGATGGTGGATATTGGATTTAGATAGCTGTTTGTAAACAATGTTAGAAACAGAAGAGAGGAAAAAGAGTGTTGAAGACGACAATTGAAAAAGAGGAGAGAGATGAAGCAAAGATTGAGCACTGTGAACGCAAAGTTCATCTGAGTTGCGATCAAAAGACGTTATGTGGGTGAAATGTATGTTCGTGTTGTTGCAATTTCCAATTTCCGATAGAGGTCGGAGGGCATTATCGAACTTTTGCACGCGACGCCAATCTCAATATATCGTCAGAACGATTAAAATACATCTCAAAGCTTCATCATGCATTAGCTTAAAAATATATATTCAATCCAAGCCACATTTACATAACACTCTGTAGTGGTTGGTATATATATATTTAATAATTCTCATTACCTGTAGCCAGTTAAATATAATTCTCGTTATTGATGCCACCGACATTTTCACTTAATATTCAATGAAAATTTGATGGAAGGAGTTATATAGCTGCAAGTATATGCCATTGGGATGGATAAATTAATTTTTTAGGTTATATTTCGTTGCATATTCAACTGCTATTGCTTCGTTTATTATCCACTGTTTATTGAATGTGATAAATTCATTTAAATAATTCCTTTTTGTTTCTTATTATTCTCTGCACAGTGTGCATCTATATTATATTTATTTATTTTCTTCTGCTATCCACTGTGATATAAGTGATTGTCATGTGTAAAGACAGCTGACAGAGAAATGGAAAAAGTGACAGGGAACAAGAAAATGCGACATGTTCACAATATAACAAACTGACAATATAGAATTTAATTCCGCCATGGTAGCGACAGAATGATCGAAAAAAAAAAAAAATAAAATAAAATAAAACGAGTGTATTGCAAAGCGATGTAATAGAACCAGGTAAAAAAAAAAAAAAAAACGTGACGGTAATTTATTCCACAGACTGTTACCACCTTCACCTGCATTCATTTCTTCAATTTGTAACTGTGTACAACACAGTGACACACACACACAAATTTAATTGCATACACGAGAAATGTCAATAGTGCACGTGTTACACGTGTGTATCAGGTGACCGGAAGTGATGAAGAAGTAAAAACAAATTGCAAAATGAAAGATAGAAATATATAAAAAATAAAAATAAATAAATAAATAAAAAGTGGAAGAAAAATAAAATGGTTGAGCTGTCGAGTATCAACGAAATGCGAACTCTTTAATCAACCTAACGCCTCCCTCCCCCCTCTGGTTCCTCTTGAAACTATGAAGGAAAAAGGACGAAGTGACGTGGAGTGTACATACACCGTAGCAGCACCCATGTTCCAAAAGAGGTTTGGCAAAGCGCCAGTTCAGAAATTGCCTTCAAAAATACAGCACGCCCTAATTTTCACTGCATAGATTTACGAAAAAAATAAATAAATAAATAATAAAAAAAAATGATAACAATAATGAAATGAATAAATATTACGTATATTACTATAAATCAAAGTGGTTTATACGAATAATACTTATTCAATTATAATAAGTATGCGTGATTTAATAAATATATTCAAATTTATATCATTTTTTATACTGGAATCCTATTAAAATACCGCAAATGGAATCAAACAAAAGTTTTGCATGAAAATAACACGAGATAAGGCTATGAAATGTTAACAGAGTTCCATCCAATCGGATAAAGTCCATAAAAAATTGTATCAGTGTGACATTAAATATAATGGCTTTGAAACTATAAAATATATATATATAAGTCAAAGCAACATGGTATTGAAGGAACAATAAGTTCACTCTTTGCTATTAACTGCAAACCATCATACTTCCTTTGTCCACCGCATCTATATAGACAAGGCGTCCTCACGATCCCACAGTTGCCTCATCATCATCTCCTTAATCGTCAAACAACTTATTAATTATAATGGCTATGCCATGGATTTTTTTTTTTACCCTGACTCAGCGTTGAAATAGCTCCATTAAACGCAAGATATCATCATTTACGTGACCTGCACTTCATCTATTCCCCTCCATATATATCTCTTTGTGCTTTCTCACTCACTTTTCTACCGGTCAGGCCATTCGCGTTCACTTTGTCAGTGAATTTCACGCTAAAAGTCAATCCGCCTGTGCAATTTACTTTTTCCACAACAATTCTAACTTTCTCTTATACTGATACTCTCCATCCATCAGCTATCACAGCCACTGATTAATTTTCAACTTCTTCAATATCATATATATATATATATTTAAAAGCCAATATGAAAAAAGGTTTATCTGCCGACTGATTCTCTGCTTTATATTTATTTATCTGAAGAGTTTTTACGGCTTTCAACGAATTTTAAGTGGCAACGATACCTTTATACAAGTCCAGTCACGTTCAAATACTCCTGAATTATACCACAATGGAACAAATAAAAAATGCACGTGCACTAAAATAATAAATAGAATTGTTTAAATAATTTTTCTTCACATTTGTGACTATTTAAATGAGTATGTGATTGTTAAAATGGCACAATGTAATCTTCTATGATACGTATGTGCATGTGGGACAGGTTTGTACGTGATTTCGCCATTATTAGACAAAGACATTTGTTTGTTGTACGACAGATAACGATTAATTGCTTCGACAATCAGATCGCTCTGTGATTAATGAGGGAATCGATGTACTCACGAGTCGATCGAGTGCGTCCGGTTTGTGTACGAGTCTTATCGGATGGAAATGAAACACCCACAGGATTAACAAGCTCCTCTTCGCTCCTCTTGTCGGCAGCTCTCGCTCTCTCTCTCTCTCTCTCTGCTATTTATATTGATAGGATTCTGCAAATAAATGTGAATTAATGTACAAACGGACAAACATCCTTTTTGTATATATATATATATGTATATGTGTCGCAGTGAAATAACGAAATATGGAGTTTGATTCAAATCTCCAATTAAATGACTAAATTATGGAAGATGTTGAGACAATAATTGTGTAGGGTTTTTTTCCCTAAAAAAAAGTTAAGTGATTTGATTTAATGAGCAAATTGTTCTAGTGGAATATCAAATAATATTGTTTAGATAGCGGAATTGTTTATTTAATAAACAATATTAATTGTACAGTAGATAATACAACAATAATTATTGAAACACAAGTTATTTATTCCGAAAGTTAATTTATAAAAGAAATAATGAAACTGATATTTTTAGTTTGTGGCATAAAATAGACCTGTGCAATTATTCATTTGGTCATTCCATTTTTTTTTGCTAAAAACCAGCTGAAGGATTTGGCCAAATGACTCATTTTTTTTTAGGGAAAAAACACTACACAAAGAAATGATGAAAAAAAAAAATTATACAGCAGTGAAAACATACATGAAAGGTTACTTTTGCTATATGTACGATTTTAATGGTTCATTTTTTATTTCCAGTAAATAGTAAAGGCCTTGGACTAGTAAAGGGTTCATCAAAGACAGAATTTTTCTTTACTGCCAATCACTCACTCACTCACTCATTTTCTCTCTGTTATTTCCATGAAATTGAAACTCATACTGTGAATGAGTTTCAACTTTAACTTCACCATCCTTCGCACATTTTTTAATATATTTTTCATCATATACACAGTGATTAAAAAACTTGAACTATTTTTTTATTTTCTATATTTCTTCTGTGCGATATTTTCACATTTAAATTGAAATTTAATGAACTTTGATATTCAATGCAAATCCAAATATTTATCAAGTCTATTTAACTGAGTATTATTGACTGTGTAAATATATAAATTGATATAGAAACATATTGCATCTATATATTTATGTATATATGTACTATATAATTGTTCAATAGGATTTTGAATAAATAAAATACGAACGAGTATGTTGGAAACATCAAGTTTGTACATGGCATATGGTTAATGCTGAATAATGGATGGAGTTCATTGTCAATTTTCTCCAACACTCCAATGAAATATGTATAATGAAGTTAGCCGAAGAATGAAGTGGGCAATGAAGGATGCGAAGTAGAATGCAGTTAATATTAAATACATTTTAATCATGTATCTGAAGCATTTAAGACATCTATTCCATTTTAATTGCACTCTTGGTTACATCATCATCACTCGAAACAATTACGTGACTGGCAATTAGCAACTTGCACCAAATTCATCCCCACGCAATTTACACTCCATTGTATTATATACCTATTATTAACAAAAACCCTCATGTTGATATTGTATATCTAATGAAATATTGTTGAATAAATGAAACACGCAATTTTCATACAATATATAATGTACAATGCAATGAAAATGGAATTATGATAATTTATTTAATGATATTTAAGATTAGAAATGTTTGAACGAAAGACCCATGAAAAGAAACTTTGCATTATAACAATTGTTCAATCACTATTATTGTGATTGTGAAAAGGTTTTTTATCAATTTATTGTTTGCACTTGGCAACAAATTAACTTTGTTCAGTGTAAAATTTACTGTTTCCGTTTATTTTAATGTCGCTCAATCAACTTATTTCATTCTTACATACAAATAAATATTGTTGAGTATAATTGAATATTAATTGTAAATGAAAAATATAACTCTGTAATTGCTCTATCAATAATGTATTATTTAGGATAATCAACTAATTATTCACGTGTTCATAGAGATAATGTGTCAATTACATTTCACATGACAATGACTGTATCTCGTTGTGACATCGGTTGGTCATGGCGCAATTATTCAGTTTCCTAATGTCAATTCACCATCGTATAATTATCGATAATTGAAACATCGAATTATCATAGTTATGTGGTATGTGATAATTATCATTGGGTTTTAAATAATCAACCAATAAACATTATGGGCAGTATAAAATTTATGCAACATAACCTTGAAATAAATCAATTTACTCACCTGATTTTTCTATATTCAATAATTATATTATTGAATTTGTTTTAAAGTTGATCAATGTCGCAATCGCAGATACAACTCGATCAATTGATTAAGTTCGAGTTCTATATGGCAATGTTCAATAATAAAACAGATTTCTTCAGTGACAAAGTTTTTTTGTTTCCTTCGTTATAATGATGATGGTGTGCCAAAAATGGCATTAATCATGGCGGCTTCACGATCGCAAGAATGCTCCATCAATCGTAATATAAAATGGATTTGCGATCGTTTTATTATGTTGGCACATTGCACTACCCAAACAACGGGATTTTTATCTGAAACGTCGCATAAACAGAATCGAACGAGTACGACATCAAAACCCGTAGCAATAAATCAGTATATGTGCTTGGACGTTGCCATAAATTCACTTCGGATTTTCCATCGTAATTTATTTATAAGTATTTCTTTTACAACACTATTGCAATTCACCACATTTCATAGTCAATTATTCAAACTTTACATCCCTTCTCTTCTTCAACAACTAATAAACTTTGCTTCCTCCGAATTTTCTTTCAAAAGAATTGAAAAATTCCCACCGACCGAATGATTACAGTGGCGTGACACAGCTCAAAAAAAAAAAAAAAAGTCGAGAAAACCGAAAGTTCTTTCAAATTTTTTTTTTTAATGTCAATCCTTTTCACTCTCACAAATCACCACTGAGTCCACACAGCTTTTCATCATAATTCCGCTCGCTCTCTCTCTCTCTCTCACTTCCTTTTTCCCCCTCAAATTTTGTCAACTTTCACAACATGAACTTCTTCCACAAAGCTCGTCACGTTTTCATCCCAACAAAATTCCAGTGAATAAAAATATTCACCGTCGAAACAATATACAATATCAATTCAATATATTCAATTTGCAATATTGAAAATTTTCATTGAATTTAATTGCATTGAACAACAACGAATTAAATAATATATTACCCGGATGATCCTCAGGACAAATTGCACATAAGCGTATTGTCGATCACGTTCAAACTGGTTACTCTGCGGTCAACGATGCACCACTCACCATCTCTGCATCCAAACAAGTCAGAACAGGTATTAGCTACGTGCCAGTATACATATATATACATATATTTATATAATAGTGTATAAAATAAAGTCATTAACGTAAACCCTCTCTCATGTCTCTATAGTTTTCCCTCTCAATGTTTTCATCTTTCACTTCAACTTGGTAATTCGTCGTATACAAACGAATATGTGAAGGTTCGTGACAGGCATGAACACGCGCGATGCCGGCACATACCATACTGGTGGTGCTTGCGCGGCACGACTCTTCTAAACGGCGCCCGACCAACTGGCGCAAGCTCTTCACTCTACTCCCATATAATTCTACACAAGAATAACGTGACCTCATCATGTCATATGTACATATATATATATATTTTTATATACACCAAGCTATTGTCTCTCAAAATGACTAATTTATTCATTAAAATAAAAAATATTATGTTAAATTCAAATATTGCAACAATTTTATAAGTAAATTATTTTATTGGGACTCTCAACGATGACGATGATAATGATGAGATAATGGAAAATGTAAAGTGTCCATTATCATGTCCAGTTATATAAAATTCAAAGAGAATTGAAATTCATGATGTTAATGACAAGTGGCCTCCTCAAAATTCTCTTTTCTGTTTACAGAAGAAAGGAAGAAGAAATGGAAGAAACGACAAAGGACTCTGGAATGAAAAAAATAAAACTAAAGAGTAAAGAGGATACAACTGCATTCATATTGAATTGAATTTTCTACGTAACACAGGATGATATTCTTGGAACAAAAGTATAAGAGGCACACTCTATATTATATATATATATATATACATAAATACGTTAACTCGCTGTAAAAGAAGAGAATAGAAGAAGAATTTTTCACGACAGCTCGCCATATGGGTCCATTAATATGATGAAAGGTAAAAGAAGCTTTTTATCATAGCTAAGAGCATCCTCACTAACGTTGAGTGCATCATAAACAATAATAGACGCTATTTGTAATTTATTATTTGTCAATTTATCATTATAAATTTGAAATAATAATAAAAATGAATTTATGTTAACAGACAACCGCCATGACATTTAAATTGAAGTGGTCACACTGTCGTACAGTATATTATTTTAAACATTTCATTACACTCGTTTACAAAATGAAATAATAAAAGTTATATCCTTGCAATGAATTTTATATTTTTCTTACCATTATTTGTAATAATTAAAAACTTTCTTGAAATTCATGAGCACATCAGTCGTTTAGAAAGAAAAAAAATACCTTTCATTTTGTGAACAGGAACACTGTAAATTAGTATTTCACTTTTGTTCAATGATTTTGCAGCGGTTTTCTCATCAACACTTGACTGTCTCAAATAGCAACGTATTTACCATTATCATGTGAGATTGTCATGAAATTCGTCAGTATTAAATTTGAAAAGTGCCTCAGGCTCATGCTTCTTGCATAAATCATATCATCTACTGATCCACTCGACCGATATAAATGAGAGCAATCATGTTTGCCTAACTAGCATTTCTCATCTTCATGTTTTTACCGCATCCCTTGTTTTTCTCCTCGTGATGTCTTCATGATTTGTTTTTTATTATTTCTTATTTTTTTTCTTTTCTATGGTGTTCTTGCAGGGGATCGAATCCACGCAACTCTCTGATTTCTTTTTCTCTATTCTTTGCCTGTTTTTTTTTTGTTTCTTTAAACTCTTTTACACTATACTATATTTGCTCTCGTTAGAGCAACTGTCTTTTCTCCTGGAGTTTCGAAGCGCTAATACCCCCAAGATAAGATAAGCCGACACGTCTGTCCATTGAGAATTGACATGATAAAAAAATAATATATAAAAGAAAAAGAATCTTGTAAAATGCTTCGTTCTCTTACTCAAAATAAATAGAATAAAGATGAGCGTTTTTATTATTTTAATTATTTCAGTGAGATTAGAAAGTTGATATTCAAAGTTATTGGTCTGTTTGTCCAATTGTATAAGCCCCATTGAACATGAAAAATTTATGAGAATGTGGTAAGCAAATAATTTCTCATTTGTATAATATCTCGGATAAAAATAATTTGTTCAATAGAAATTTTATGTTGATTATGATTTTTAATAGTGAAGTGTTTGTGAGTGTGAAAAATATCGGACGAGTTTGCTACTTAACGAAATTTTTCCGAGGGATAATACAAGAAGTAACTAAATCAAAACTTATTTTTGTAGAGGATATATCTAAAATGAACAAATATAGCAAAAAAAGTCCTTGTGCTATTCATGAGCAGATTGTTAAATGCTGTATGCCTAAATATATATTTGTTTGGGTATAATAAATTTCACCCAAAGATCCTAAGGGTTACGTTTATTAAAACGAATGGGCAAGAAACAGGAACGCACAATGGGCCTCTATGGATAATTATACCATGAATACTTCTCCCACACGAAAACTTCATCGTCAAATAAATTTATGATGACAAACTTGAACATATAATCACCTAGTCCACCATTATTATTGCAATGCTCTCATAATAAAAAAAATTCTGAACATTAACAATATGTTAACATGCGAACATAACCAAACTAAAAGAAACAACGAAAATCTTGTCCACATACATTTTGCAATTATCCTTTATAACCTCAAATTAACACGATACCATTTTCGCCTTGTGAAATGCAATATGTTGAGCATGCATTTACTTGAAAGCTCTATCAAGTCTCGTGGATCACTCAATGTATATTCCATTGTGCTGCAAAACAAAATAAAAGAACGAATAAATAAAAAGCGCAACACGAAATTTTAAAGAATATCACAAGCATTGTGTGGAACACGCCATTCTTTTACTTTCCAATGATCGATTTAAGCTCTCATCGAACTTTTTCAAGGTGAGGGTCAATCGTTTCCTTTTTATCATTTCATTTCTCTTTTTCATGTTTTTATTCCACTTATTCTCATGTCCACATAAAATACATTTACTCCATCTTTTATTCTCAACCCGGAAAAAAAAAATGCCCTCTGTGAATAACTTTATGCCACGAACTCTCTCGACACAACTTGAAGAGATAGACAATCAGAAAAAATTTTCTCCGAGTCTTTATTGAGAATAATTTAATCCCCAGAGCTTTATCCAACGTTCACCCATTTCCATTTAGAGTGTATCACTAGTCCTTTTATTGAACATTCATTTTTATTATCAACCATTACTGTACCAACGACCAACGACATATACTCAACGCAATTACTGAATTTTGCGATCAACTATAGATCACTCATTGCATATATATAATATATATATATTGTATGGCTGCCTATGCAGATGAAAATGTGGGTATGACCCGTTATCTTAACTAATCTTAACTTGATTGAAAGTTCTTAACCAATACCTCTCTTACAGCATGAACGCCAAGTTGCAAAGCTCGCTATTCAACCACCTTGAAAGTGTTTCGCAACTGTCGCAAAGTCCCAATGTATATAAATACACGTACACTACATCAACATTGTAAATTTTATAAGATTTCAATCTATTATCGAATATAGTTTGAGCTATTTTGAAAGGTACTGTACTGTATCGACAATAATCAATAAAATTATTGTCATGTAAAAATACTTCATAATAAGTGTAGAGATGGACATCCAAAAAGAAAATACAATATTGGATTATGGGTTTTTCATAAATACATATATTATATACTTTGACCATAATTTCGTTCTTACAACATGAGATTTTATCCACTCATTTTTTTTTCTGTTGTAATATTATAAAAGGTTTTTATTAATACATCTTCGAGAACCCAATATCTAACCGCATTTATTTTCCATATAGCAGTAACCTAACCTCTAAAAACCTCGACCCTCCATAGCTTCAAATACATAGTAACAATGTTGGTAAAAATATCGTCTAATGTAAGTAAAAATTTTATTCAATTGAACTATCGCACTTAATTATTATATAAACCTACGTGTACTAATATAGATGTATATATATTTATGTATAGAATGCAGTGATATAACACAGACTTCAACTTATTCCTGTCTCTCGCGAGTGGGTCCCGCATGGAGAACAATAACAATGCAATGTCAAGAGTTACAATGGAGAAGTGAACGTGTTTGTGTGTGTATTTATGTGAAGGTCACTTTATCCAAGCTGAAGATCACAAAGAGTAAAAGGTATACCGAGAAAGAGAACGTGCAATTGCGGGAATGAGAAAAGGAAAGAGTGATATGGAACGAAGAGATGAGGCAAGAGCTGTATATTGGTGTGGGCTTAGATCATCTCCCCTATAGTTACGTAAAAGGACTCGCTTACTCCTAGACTTTATATGTTATATATATTCCGGACGTGCTGCACTGCTCTACAGGAAATCTACATGAGGTCGTTATTTATCCAGAGGTTAAAGCTACATTTCAACGACGACTTAGTTGTTGAATAGAATAAGAGGAAGAATTGAATCTGAACAAGAGTGTATAAAAAAAGAAATATATAAAACACGATAGATATATGTAGATTGTTTTTTTTTTTTGAGGTTATGATAGAAATTAATATTTATTTATATTACAGTGAAAATCATAGGACTTGTATTGCCATATATAACGCAATTAAATGTGCAACTACCTTTTGGCATGTAACAATTATAATGTTCGAAATAGCACACAAACAATTTAATAGAACTGATATCGACAGGTGAGACAAAAAAATATGAAATAGAACGCATCACTTTATCATATACATTTTCGATATTTGTCTTCTTTTTTTTTTTTTTTAGATCTGTTCTGAGCACGTTCAATCCTGCAGAAGCGACGGGCCAAGTTGCCTGTTCTATACCAGATATACGACACGACAAGGAGACAAGATATTGTCGACTATGCAAGCAGCCTCTGGCACTGGAGCACGTTAAATATTGAGGACGGTTTGCACTGGAGTTTCCTCTCGTTTTTCGCACGTCTCAGCCATACGAGCGACAACCCCCCTTTTCATCCTCTCTGTCTCATTGTCTATTGCATTCTCTCACACTTGTATAACACAAGTGGTGTTTCGCAAATCCGCTACTCGTAACCATCCCCTATGACCTCCAAAGACAAATCGATTATTTTAAGCGCTTTATCTCGAATAGTTGGAGGCAAATTGCTCTGGCAATGAAGAAATAAACCCGACAAATTTACATTAAATCTTCTTTAACTATATATTATATTTAAATGTCAATATAATATTCTTCCATTGTATATCAAATATTGATTTTACATTCCATTTGCTTATTTCATGGTCAACACACACAATAATGCTGATTATTTACGTGTATATAGTTTGTAATTACTAGTTATAATTGCTATTTAATGATAGTGTGATTGCTATAAAGGTACGGTCACTTATCTACAGTTGTATCACTGATCGCAGTGGTAATCATTGAACATTCTCAGGTAATCATGATACCATAAAAGATATAATCAGTAATCACCAACTAATTATTAATGTCAAATTGGTTGTTTGCTTCGACCCTCACAAAAACAATCATACAACATCAATTGACTATTTATGTTATAAAAATAGGTTATCATAAACAGGTAACCTCATCATTGACTAATTTAAACAAATAATTATTTTCTTATTTGCTGCGAAATTGTTAGTACATGTGTACGATGTGTATAATTATATTCAATTCATTTATTTTTATTGCAATATAACAATTGTTATATTTTATTGATTATTTGTGTGAAAATTGAAATTTGTTGGGGGATTGATTTTTATAAGTTATAAGAATTATGCGCACTCGTAACGCCTCCATAGCTCAGGGGTTAGAGCACTGGTCTTGTAAACCAGGGGTCGAGAGTTCAAATCTCTCTGGGGGCAGACTATTTTTTGTTTTTTTTTTTTCATTTCAATGAATAATTAAATTACATTAATTCAAAGTAATGTAACTTAATAAATCATGAAGTTACATTCGCAAAATTTCAGGGAAAATATTGAACCACATACTCTTTCATATAAATATAATTATACAAATCCTGTACTAAAACATATAATGGAATAATAAAGTATGGAATATTTTACAATTTAATTTCAAAAAATATATCCGATTAATTTCGAATGAATGTATATTTGGCAAAAGTATATATTATTCATTATTATTCACCATCTCCATATTTTATCATTCGTTTTTTTCCGTAATTGTGGCAGCGAGAGGGAGAGAGAGAGAGAGAGGATGTGGTTATTGCACATAATTGAATTGATGAACGAAACGTAAATAAATGCGAAAAAATAAATCAAAATAATGTGAGTGCACTTTCGCTATATCATAAATAAATTAACAATACCAATTTGAAAAATAGATTAATTGAATTATAAAATTTTGTACATAACCTCAATATCAAGTAATAAAATGGATAACATTGACAATTTTCTGCATAATTACAATTCAATATGAAATGCCGTTGAATTATAATTATAGGGTAATAAATATTGCGAGTTTGATCATGAAAAATCTCATAATCTCCCCCTATCAATACAAATCTCACCATTCAAAAGTCATAAATTTCATTTACTTAATCATTTCTTTCGTCTCACACAAAAGATAAGCATTTTTTGTTTGTTTTTTTTTCTTTACAATTCACATTCATCCTTATCACATGAATTTTCCAATATGATAAAGTTTATATTTGAAAATGTATATATCGCGATCACGGAGAGCAAGTAAATAGCAAGAAAACTGTCCTTTGAAACTGCCGAAGCGACACTTATTGAGAAAGTTTGCACAAGGACCAACCCCACTCTCTCAACGAACTAAAGGGATGATATACAGTAGAGCATAATTTCCGATTGCTACCGCAGAAAGAGGTGGGACGTTACGACACATCGGTAGTTTAAAAAGATATATACACTTTAAGTTAAACAAACTTTTACCATTAACTATTGAACGACGATTAAATCAACAAATAAACTACATGCTATTGCAATCGTTGATATCAAAATCATTCAAAACATCTCAATTCTAATGACGAAAAAAAAAAAAGAAAGGAAAAAGTTCGTTCATTTAAAAAAAGTCCAAAAGAGAAAAGTCTTTTGCATTTTTTATACGACTTTATACAGCTACAAACAATAACCTGAATGAAATAAAAATAAAATATTACTATTCATAAAAACATTCAGAGCAATTTAAATTATTTTTATATTGAATTATTCTCTTACTGTTTGTAGTATGTGTGAAGCATATATGTATACTGTATTATTTCACCGGACATTGTTCAAGCTTTTCTATTTTTGCATATACATATGCAGTTTGTACACTCGTTTCATTTATTTCTTCTACCTTGGGGAAAATTCCAATGTATAAAGGCTTCTCTGTATGCTGCACACTTGGATATAACGAAAGAAAAAAATTGAAAAGTATATAAACGTGACTTACGTTTACACCATCTTGCCCTGACACCCTGTATACCTCATGCTCTAACTCACAATTCCAGTCACTTGATCCTTCTCGTCATGTTTCCTGTCAAACAAAAATCAACGTTTAAATGAGAGAAATTTTTTACTTGTGTAAAATAAAAATTGAACAAAATAAACAGTGAATATCTCGTAAACGTATACTCTCGTTGAATAAATTACAACTTTTGGACTCTCTTTCACCATAAAAATATAAACAAATTAGCGTTGTTTCATCATGAAAAAAGAAAAATGACCATTTTTAAGTTGTAACAGTCTTGTTCCAGCCCGACGATATGTAAATCTCTTTCTTCTACAAAAACATAACCTAAAAAAATAAATTATCATCGGGCAGAAATGCGCACTACTACTGTGAATTTACGCAATATCGCAATGCTCATCATTGATTACATCGACATTCTCTTTTCTACGATCCCACTAATAGCAAAATCAAAGATTAGGATTACTATACAGTTGGATAATAATCTGTACATGGAAACCGTATGTGAATATCATTGGAAATAACAGTCATTGCAATACGACTAATGCCTTCATCAACTGTACATTTTCCACGTCATCATTATATATACACACACATACACATAAGCTCATGAATCAGTTTAATTAATTCATTAATGAGCTGGTGCAAATTAGTAGTCTGTTAATAATGCTTATGCTGATCTGTAGAATAAGTGTAAAAGTGGAGCAAATGAAAAATAATGATGCCCATCAACATTTAACCTCAAATTAACGTTCAATCAAATTCTTCTGGTCCAACTCATTTGTTAATTGATGCTTAACATAAATCCATGTGATTTTATATATTCGCATTGTGATGTTGAAATCATTTGTGGAAAAACAAGAGGGAATAAATTGTTTTAATTGATTGAATAAATATCACAGAACATTGCAATAATAATATCATTAAAAACACTATTGGTTGTGTTTCAATAAATACGAGCTGATTGTCAATGGCTATTATTTTTACATAGCAAAATTGAAAGTGAATATAGGGTGGCAAGGATAATCTTTAAATTATTTAAAAAGTTGTAAATATCAGCCGTCTATCAGTAAAGAAAGAAGATGATGGGGGGGAAAGTGGATAAAAAATAAAGAAGAAAAAAAAGAGAGAGAGGGAACGAGGTTTTAGTGAGTGCTAGAGTTTTCTCAGGGATTAATTAAGTCCCACAACCCATCGTAAATTGCACAGCGAGGGTGGCCTGATCCGTTGCAAAAAAATAAAATGAGAAAAAAAAAAGGATAAAAGGTCATCTACAGAGTTAGTCTACGCCGACCTCCCTCCCTCCCGCGTCCCCAGAAAATTAATTTAATGGAAAATGGAAAATTTTCAATTGCCAGTTAAACTTATACAGAATTTGTTTGGATTCATTAGGATTACCTTTCTTTTTTTTTCTTTCTATTCACCTCGTCTTTATATGTCGGCCCATGATCAGAACAGCAACAGAGAAATTGAATGATTGAACTGCAATGATGAGATATATTTCATATAAATGTAATTATCATGCCGAAGGAATGTTCAATTGCAAGCGGCCCTCGAAACTTTTCTTTCTCTTTACATTTTTTTATTCATATATTATTTTATTTCTTCCTCAACAACACTCTATAACGCCAATTTCAGCACTTTCCAAATAATATCGCGTAAACTTCATTTTGCGCCCGGTACATAAAACAAATATTATATATACCTTGACAAATTGAATTGTATCGCCAATCATTGTCAAATAGATTCAATAATGGACAACAAATAGAATGAGAGATTGTTGTTTTAAATCAAATTGACAATAAAAAATGTTGTTCTATCGTGCCATAACCTCCAAATATAATTCATTAGTGTCCGCCATATTTTAATGATAATAAATTCCGGAGAAAAAGATGATACAGAGCAATAAAACGAAAATTAAAGTGAAGATAGCAAAACCATCAATTCAACAATGAATTTAATGACCCATAGAACTAACGAATGTCTCATTAGCGTCATCTTCCACAATTTGCAAATAAAAATATTTTATATTCCGATATTTCATTATACTTATTTCAATTGAATATTCATTCTGTGTACATAACCTTCAATATTGTGCGCAAAAGTTTAAAACGTAAAAACCGACAAATAAAAATAAACATTGTATTGGAAACAATTGTGTGATACCAAAACTCGATATTTGATAACGATAAATGCAATAAATGTCAATATGTGTTGGGTAAGGTATGTATTTAACTCTGTACGCCATTCTATTCCCCCCTTCAAATAATGAATAAAAATAAAATGCC
>CAJUYH010003629.1:0-31203 GCA_910591685.1 Galerucella tenella | reverse complement strand
AACTTCATCTCCAAAATAGTGAAAGCATACTCTTGAATAATTAGCAAACCATTCTGGAAGTAATTCGTTGATAAAGCCACCAAGATTTTGTAGACTTTGAGGTAAATCCCAATGATACAAAGTAACTACGGGTTCAATGCCATTATCTTTTAGTCGCTTGATAAAGTTTTTATAATGAGCAACAGCTACCATATTGACTTCATTTTGAAAACCTTTGAACAAAGGAATAGATAGTTAACGCCTATTATCACATGTAAACTGGTTTTTGGAAGAAAAGAAAAATACAATTATTAATTCGAATGAGAACAATAATAATTCTCACCTGTTGGTAAAATCCTTGTCCAAGGAATTGAGAATCTGTAATGCTGGACGCCTAAATTTTTCAATAAAGCTACATCATCTTCGACTTTGTGGTACGAGTCGCAAGCCACATCACCATTTGAATGATCTATAACCAGATTTGGATTTTTGTGAAGTGCCCTATCCCATATACTCTCCGATTTCCCATCTTCATTCCATGCACCTATTCAAATAATTTCCTTATAGAGTGTGTCTATTCAGTTCGCTCTATCTGGGAAACTTTTTGATTATCAATTTTGGGAAAAAAACGTATTCTGCATAAAAAGTTATGCATGTCTTGAAATCCAAAATGCAATTATCAGATATCAATTGTTTAAGTGTTATACGAGGTTTTTCAAAAAATATGAACTTTATTCAAGATTAAAGTAGGTACAGGGTTATTCATTATAAATTACCCACCCCTATCATCGTTATTATTACTTTTAGAAAAAAAAGTCTTAGATAAAAGTTGTTTGGTTACAGCTGAATTTTCTTAATATTCTATCAAAAGTTCAGTAGCGTGCGTATTTAAGGGGATACAAAAAGTAAGTTATTTTTTAAATGGTACACCCTGTATATTTTTACATTTTTGGAATGGACTTTTTTTTCTGATTTCAAATATATATAATATGTTACCCCTACCTCATACCGTTTTTCAGTTATGAAATGTTGAAAATCTGAGTTTTAGTAATTACTGTAAATATGAAAAAGATAATTCATCAAAGTAAGCTATGAAAATGATAATCATTTCACAAGGGAGAAAACTCTACTAAAAAATGTTTTAAATGCCAATAATTACCCGGCAGAATTTGTGAATGAAGAAATTAAGAATATATAGAAGGGCTCATTGTTAATACCCCATAATAATAACAATAATATTAATAATTCAGCTAACATAATTTTTAAAAACTTGACAATACCGTATGATAGGGGATTATCAGAAATAATTAAGAAAATTGGTAATCAATTCAATATTCGAACTAGCTTCAAATCTAACAATACGTTGAGATCTATACTAACAAAAACGAAACCAAAAAATGACGAACAATCTTCAAAAAATTGCATATATCAGATATCTTGTGAATGCGACAAAATCTATTTAGGTGAAACATCTAGACCATTGAAAGTCCGAATAAGTGAACATAAAAAATATATCAAAGATAGGGAGTTCTTTAAGTCAGGTATTTGTAAACATGCTTTTGAAGAGGGGCATAAAATTCAATGGGATTCGACAAAAATAATATTGAAAGAGCCCAATAATAAAAGACGAAAAATCAAAGAAAGTGCTTCTATACCTACAACTAAATGCAGATAAATGTGTAGCTAGTATTTCAGCCGAATGTAGTCAAATATGGTTACCAATGTTAGAAAGAGAAATTTCCAATAATCAATTACCTGATGCGTTATCAGGATAGCATCATAAGTTTTTATCCAGGTTTTCTAATGATTTATCATTGGAATAGTTGTTAATCGATACACACTTCAATACACGAAATCACCAAACTGAGTCATACATATTTTGAAAACAAAAATAAACATACACAAAAAAGTAACAACAAATGCGTTTTATTAACATTTCCAAAATAAGCGGAAGAAAGAAAAAAAAAGCGCTATCCCATTAAAAACCGTTCCTGGAACGTGCATTTCACTGGATTCCATTCCTAGTAGACTATCATATCTTTGGAATGTCATAAAATAAAATATTTTATTTCACATTTTACCAGAGATGTGATCTACTATGAATGGACCTTAATAAAATTTGACAACAAAGTTTTGTAGTCTTAAACTTCAAAAAAATAATAGATTGTCTAGTTGTCATATTTTTTTCGTTGTGTCAGATAGGGATCAAAAATTATTTTATCATTAGTTAATCTTGACAAAGGTAGCTGGAACGCTACCGAAACGTCGAAATAAAAAAATAAAAAACAGTATTGTGGTTTGATTCCCAAAAAATAGGAGAGAAAATAATAAATAATGCCACAAGGAACTTACAGAAGATATTTCATTTTAGGTTTTAGTACAGAGCATTTTATCCTAACATTGATAATAAAAAAGTTTCCCATATGGTGCGAACTTATGAGGACACAGTGTATATTAATAAATTGGTCATTTTGAAATAAGACAAAGCCTACCTTCTACTTGATATGCTGAAGTGGCCACACCAAACATGAAGTCCTTGGGGAATCTTTTGTTACTATAATGCTGACCTAGACTAAGATAGAGAAAGAGTTAAAAATTGTTAAAAGTTATACTTTATAGCATATATAATATATATATTTAATAATAAAGTGATATATTATATTTGGTAATCATAATTATAAGATTTATATTAAAATTTCTCGTTAAGTAACAATGCACAGTTACTTTCATCCCAAAGTTTGTATTGGTAGTTCAAATAATGTTCAACAAAAAACAAGTTCGGTGACTTTTTTATAGGTAATAGCTTCGGCAACACAAACTATAGAAATAAACTATAGTAAAATATAACCAGAAACGATACCAACGGCTTATCCTTATCATTGTTTCGTACAAAAAACCTGGTCTCTATCAAGTTTTAGCAGCCTTTGATATCGATAAAAAGTTTTTGCTAAAATTATCGGCTACATAGTATTACAGCTTGACATTATTGAATAATTAAACCTATAGAACACATGTGGCATCAGCTAAAATCCAGAGCAGACATGAAAATATTTCACCCATAAATTAAACTCAAGTGTTACACAGCTGATCATAAATGTGACAAGTCATTCACTGCTGGAAAAATTGGATTCAGCATATTATTGAGGTTGAAGATACATATTGAATCGCTAATGTCGCTGTAGCATACAGTTGTTAATTTAAATTAGGACGATAGTGAACAGCACGTGTATAAAGCGGGGGTGCACCATCTTGTCGTAACCAGATACTATCATCTGGTTAGTTACGATTGCTGACGTTTGGAAACATATTGGCGAGGACTGGAATAACTACTCTTCGCAGAAATTGCAGATAACGTTTCCCTGTGAAATTTTCTTGAAAAAATAAGGACCAATAATTGTGTAATTAATTATTCATTTTCTGATTGTGTTGAGTATGACCTTCAGTCATTCAGTCATTCCAATATCTGCACTTTTAATGATTGACTGAACCATTTGTGTAAAATGTAGCCTCATCAGAAATCATGTTTTATTTGGTAAAGCGTGGATTGCGGTTACATAAATCCTGCAAAATATTGAGATTTACCTGTGTCCACTGCAATTTGACGTGAAGTATCACGAGCATTATCTTCAACACTTGAAAACAACATCAACTCTTACGTTTTTGATACTGTAGGACTTCCAGCATTTAAAATATTAATGACATATCGGCTGCTAGGCCTGTCTGGGTACTTTGCATCAAGCAAATTGCATACACGTTGCTGAATTCTCGTTTTATCTACACATCCAAGAAAAATTGGAATTTTTATGCGTTGAATTCCACTTAAAGTAGCCATAATTTACTTTTACAGATATAACTGTTCAGTACATCATACATAACTGCCGGATACACTACTACTCCAAAGCAGAAGTCGAAACGTCGAGAAAATTATTTTTTCGAACGTGGTTGATCCAGAAAACCTATTAGCCTTTTTTCTTTATTGCCACTACTGCCTCTCCTGTCAGTTGTTTTTTTATTTGCAGTCAGAGTTTACGTGCTTCCTTTGCTCCTTTTTAAGTTTATTTAAATGTTATATCAGTGAGTATTTATAAATTTTAACTGATACCTTCCACTTTCTTGCGGATACCCTGTATAGTGAAAAATATTTTTTAAATGTGGCCATTATAAAACTACATCTTATTTATTTGAAATATTTCTTGATAACATCTGCCAATTTGATTAAATGAACCAAAAAAAGCTGAACTTTTTCCAAAAAATAAATTGTATTTAACTCATAATACCTATCTAAATTTCACCGACTACGAATCTGTTAGTGTTTACTGTCAAATTGGGGATTCATAAACTTTTATTATTCTTTTGAGACTAGTCAACGAAATATTGTGAAATATACTCTACCAAGTTTGAATTTTGTTTCTAGAAATACTTAACGATGTCATTTTCAAAGTCCGCTTTTGGATAAAGGTTGAAGATCTTCAGGGCACCAAGTATTATGAATTAAAATAAGTTTAAAGAATACTTACCAGCCATTCACTAATAATAGTAGTATGAATTTCATTTTGATTCACTTCACTATTATGATGTCAAGTTCAAATCATTCGTCGAGTCAAATTTAAGCTGAAACTTAGACGTGAATTGGCATATTGTAAAGACTGAATTATTAATCAGAAGTAAGTATTTTTATAAAAGTTTGATAGTTTCTTATCGGTTATAATGACCTTGTATATAGGCACAAATTAAATATCCGATAGAACATCGAGAAAATATCCTTGAATTCTAATAAATTCTGATAATGGAAATTAGGTATTTTCATATTTTTGTTTAATTAGTTCTTCTACAATGTTTCAGATTTATTATACTTTTTTATGCAATAATTTTTATTATCAAATGCTTGATCATGACCACAGCTTACAGCTGAAAATACAGATCTTAAAATTGTTTCGTGAATATTTTCGATAATAAGTAACGATGATTTTTATTTGTGATTTCATAGATCAATCGGCTTTCAAACATTATTATTTATCAGTACAGAAAAAACATTCCTCCAATAAAAAAATTATCTAAATATTCATGTTTGAATATTAACTATATATTATTATGTTTCTTATGGCCACTTGCATCGACTATTTTAAATGAAGTTCAGGGTTAAGAGCCACTTAAAGTTAATATTTTTGTTGCACCCCATGTCAAACTTAATTTAAACCTCCCTTAACCTAAGCCGTCAATTTCGGAGGCTTACAACTTAAATTCTGTCGACTTAAAAGTTGCTTGTTGGCTGATGGTTTGTGGTGTTGCAATAAGAAAATGGATATTTTCAACGACGATTTAGATTTGTTAGAGATAATAGAATATGGTTTTCCGAGACGAATATTTGTTCGGCCAAATTATTTTCACTCAATGGACAATTTAACTTTTTTTTAAACATTTAGATTTCACAAACAAAATGTTATGTTTATTTTAAGTTTAATAGAAAATCGTCTGGAGTTTCCTGATGACAAGTAATAAAACCAAATATATATGTTGATTATAATTATGTAGCTACTCACTTAATACTTTGCCAAACCAAGCTTACAGACCTTGTGTTTAATACATCTAAATTATGGCATATGAAGTCGAAATACTGTTACCAATACCAATCACTTAATTAAACTGAAAATTTCCCAGAATTTGCATAGATGCCAAACTGCATGGCTACTTTGATAAGCTGACCTATAGTTGACATGGTGCAAGGATAATATTTTTGAGGGAGGCTTAGATTTTAAGCTCTACTTAGTTAAATACACTTAAACAGTGAGTCGGTGCAAATGGCCATTAGTTGATTTAAATAGTTCGCCATTCATGATGTGACGTACATACCCTAAAAGAGAAGTTAGCTACATAAGGGTTGACAAAGGGCCACAACTCTGTTTTTTTAAATTGTAATGAAGTACTTATATAATTGATGCTTATGTCATATTTATTTTATTACTATTCAATATATGGAGTGAATTGAATGTACAGGTAAATTTAAAAAGCTAATCAATAAAAAATAGTAAAATAAGTTGAGTTTATTCCAAATGAATAATTAGAAAATTTTTCAAAAATAACGTGCATAATGAGTTTATTCCGTTATGCTTCACATATTGAATTAAAAGATAAAAAATAATCGCAGGAAATTATGCAAAAAACGTCATCACTTCACTCCTTTGTTCTGCACTATACAAAGTAAACTTTAACAATCGCCAATATCCTTAAATGATAATGAACCTGAATAAAAAAAACATATCTACTACAATTGATACATTGTAATAATAGTATAAACTAGTTATTCACCTTAGAAGGCCGATATGTAGCAAATAACGAATAAGGTTGAATATTAGGTGTGTTCATTTTGGCTGAGATCTCAGCTCACCTCAGTTAAAGTGATCTGAGATAAAGTGATGTGAATAAGCACCAAAAAGAACGAACTACTCAATTGAAACGTGCGATCTGCCGACGCATGCATGAATGAGAGACATAAAACATATAAATTGGTATCAGCATTTAATAATGTTATTGTATCCATAATTATTTCTCTTTTATTCAGACAATTGATAATTTGTAAGAAAATTAGGTTATGTGTGTTTATATGTAAACGAAATCAAATATTTCTTCATCCCCTCCACTTCATTTCCGACTTAAGTCCAACTGATATCCCCTTACATCACATTCAGCATCGGTGAAGGGGAAGGAAAAATCTCAGCTCACTTCGAAGTGAGTAAATCGAAAAGAACGCGCACATAACCGATGTGAGCTGAGATTAACTGAGATCTCAGTCGAAAAGAACACACCTATTGTCATCCGAGACGCAGCCGAGGATTGTTTCCTTCTGAATCCGTTATTTGCGTATAAGCTCTGTGTCGTTGAAAACTTTTCGTAATCCCGATGAAAGTTTACATTGCGATTCCGGGGAAAAAACAAACCACGTGCCTCGTTATTCTACAGAAAAATCCCAACATAACATTTCTCAGTTTGTCAATTTGTATGAACAAGTGATTTCTCAACTGCCGCCGTTCCGTCCCCTCCTAAAATTTCCATGGAAACCTCTTGACTGAAAGTCAATTGTAGCTTCCTCTTTTATCCAGTAATCCAGCTATTACCTAATCCCAAGTTTTTCTTGGTCTGCCCTTTCTTCATTCTTCCAAATTTTTGCTTTCCATATTCTCTCTACTAGTCTTCGTTCATCCATACGTTGTAAATGTCCCCACCATTGTAGTTGTCTTTCTTCTATAAATTCTGAGGATGATTGTATACCCAGGCCTTTTCTCATATCTATGTTTTTCATTTTATCCTCTTTTGTTACGCCTCTTACTCTTCTCAAATATTCCATCTCTGTCGCCTATATTTTACTTTTTTGTTGTCCTGTTAACACCCATGTTTCACATTCATACGTAAGCATTTGTCGATATATTGTTTTAAGTTCTTTCAATTTCGTTTCTTTAGATATTTATTTTTTGTTAATAAATTTGGTATTCATGGCATAGTATAGTTTGTTAGTTTTAACTATTCTATCATTAATATCTGCATCCTGTGTTCTGTTTTCGTCTACTATCGTTCCAAGGTACTTAAATGTTTAACTCGCTCTATATTGTCTGTATCTATTTTTACATTTACTTCCTCTTTGTCGTATCCAATGACCATAACTTTTGTTTTGTCTATCATTTGGAGGGTGGAAATAAAGTGTTGTAAACTTCTCTACGAATGGTAACAGGTGTCGTAATAGATGACGTCACAGTGCCACTCTGGCCAATAATTTTAAATAGGACCTTATGGCAAGTGATATCTCGTTTGAAAGGCATTGACATTGGCTACATAGCCATATTAATTTTGTTTGGGTTTAAACTAATTTTGACAGATAAATTAAATAAATACCAGAATTAATATTTCACATTTAAATATTGAAGATTTTTCAGTCCGCCTCTGGTTAGTTGTCAAAAAAATTGACATTTTTAATTTAATAGTATTTGTTGCTTTGCGAAGTTTTACTAAATAACTTGAATATTTAATTTTATTATTGTTTAACGAGACGTTTAAGAGTTTACATAGGCAAAATGGTACGTACTCAAGCCGACAAAGTAGCAGCTATCTCAATAATTGGTGAATCTAGAAAGAATCTCCATGAAGCGGAACGTTTATTTAATGAGAGATACCCAGATAGCCCTATCTCGAGAACTTATTTGAGGGAGCTTCTTCACAAGTTTGAAGCAACAGGTAGTGTTCAAGATGTCGTCCAACATTTAGTGATGATAAAAAATGATATAGTTGCTGAAATGGTAGTAAACCCTACTTCCTCTTCAACTAAGTTGCGTCTATCTGTGAAGTAAGTAAAAGTACAGTACAGAGAGTGTTGGCTAAAAATAAATTTCATCCATACAAGTTGAAAATGGTGCACCACCTTTCGGATGACCACCCCGACAAAAGACTCAAATTCTGTGAATGTATGACAAATATAATAAGTCAAAGCCCACACTACACAAAAACAATTTGTTTTAGTGACGAAAGTACTTTTTGCCTCAATGGAAATGTGAATACACAAAATGTAAGGTATTGGAGTGACACAAATCCTCGCACCTTTCGTGAACAACATACCCAATTTCCAGAAAAAGTCAACGTTTGGGCAGGTATTTTGGGAAACCACATAGCTGGCCCTGTCTTACTAAATTCAAATTTAAGCGGTGAAGTGTATCTGAAGATGTTACAAAATGCAATTGAGCCGTTAATTCTTGAAATTCTGGAAGATAATCCAGATGAATTCGGCCATCTGGAAATAACACTTCAACAAGATGGTGCTCCTGCACATTATTATGGTGCAGTAAGACGTTACCTGGATGAAGAATATTGAGGTAGATGGATCGGCCGGCGAGGTCCTATAGAATGGCCATCTCGGTCACCAGATCTGACACCATTAGCTTTTTTTCTATGGGGATACTTGATATCCAAGGTTTATACTACGGCAACAGATAGCATTGGCGTTTTGAAAGAAAGAATGACACATTCGAACGAGTACGACAAGAGTTTACTAATAGGATACGTATTACTGTCAGGAAGTAGACGGAGCACATTTCGAACACTTGCTATGAGAATCCATTGTTGATATTTGATTAATTAAATTTAAAAAAATAATTTCAATAATTTTGGTATTTATTTAATTTATCCGTCAAAATTAGTTTAAATCCAAACAAAATTAATATGGCTATGTAGCCAATGTCAATGCCTTTCAAACGAGATATCACTTGCCATAAGGTCCTATTTAAAATTATTGGCCAGAGTGGCACTGTGACGTCATCTATTACTATTACTTCACCTGTTACCATTCGTAGAGAATTTTACAACACTTTATTTTCACCCTCCAAATTTTATTATTGTAAGTGTAGCCGTTCAAAATATACGAGGAGGGGAGGGGACTTTTGAATAGCACTGTATACGATTTATTGAGTGTACCTTTGGTCTTTTAACCAACAAGTGTCGTATTTTCCACAGACCCCTTAATATTTCTCTTCGCCTTTGCAATAAAATTATAAAAGCATGTTGTGTCTTGCACAATTTTGCAGGCTCAAGAGATGGGTATCAATTTCAACACAACTTGTCAGTGTCATGATCATTGTAATTTTCATCTGAAGTATCTCAAATACATCTATTTTCCTCAATAAGACTTATTAGAATTTCTGTATCTACATATATATGTAACTCATTTTTCGCCATCGTTCTTGCCGTAAAAGTAGATTATACAACAATGTGATTATACAGGAATGTTCTACGTAACTGGACCATCAGGATACGTGTTAAGCCGCATATGTACAATAGCCCCACCTGATGCGTAGTATACGCTGTGCGCACGGGCTCGCCGTATGCCCTTGCTGACGAATCTACGGACTGACGAATATTATATACAGGGTGATTCATAAGTAATGGGTCAAATTGTAAATCTACGTTCAGATGGCCAAAATAATAATATTTTCATCAACAATAATGGGTCTTAGTCTGCTCCTTACTGAGGTACAGGATGTTAAAGCGAAAAAAATAAAATAGATTTTTGTTGATAGATCAGTACTTTTCTACACAATGACTTGAAAATTGGGTGTGAACTAGTTTTTGTAAGGGTAAACAAGAATGTGTGAGAGGATTTGAGTTAACTCGTAGATGTCACCACATGCGCCATATGAATTAGAAGAAATCAGCTACAAATTTTTTATCGCTCATTATTTTACAACTTACTCATTCAATTTGGATAGCCCCATCATTTCTGTAGAAAAAAGCTATACTTCTTTGATCTAATTCACTACACTACATTTCACGGTGGTCGACGCAGCATTAATCTGTTAAGACACAAGCATGCCATGGAATGTTGACAGTGACAGTAACAACGTGTGTAGTAAAGCTTTGACGTTTAATGAAGAGCTCAAAACATTTTATTGTTAGGTAAACTGATTCATTATTGTCCTAACATAAATAAAAATGCCGAGGCATAATCACTTTTCAAACGAAGAAATGAGAGACATGTTATGCGTTTACGCACAAGAACGTTTTTCTGGGCAAGCAGCATCCAGAAAATATCGTGAAATGTACCCTTACAGAAGGCAGCCAAACCGGAAGATATTTCAAAATATTTATAATCGATTTTGTGAAACAGGTTCATTTCGTCCAAAATATCATACTGGGCGTCCTAAAAGTATCACTCCGCACCAAGAAGATGAAATTTTGGTAAGAATTGCGCAACATTCTGAAATAAGCACTCGTCGATTGTCTACAGCTATTGGAATAAGCCAACCGTCCGTGATTAGAATTTTGCACAACGAAAATTTATATCCCTATCATTTTACACCTGTGCAAAATTCACTTCCAAGAGATTATCGAATCAGAGTTCAATTTTGTCAGTGGCTAAAAGGAAAATAATAATCCAACATTCCTAAATAACATTCTTTTCACGGATGAAGCAGCCTTTACCAGACGCGGAGACCCTCGTTTAAGAAAAGATAGACATTTCTGGCACGAGTTTAAAAGAAATGTGTGGTGCGGTGTAATAGGCAATACATTACTGGGCCCAGTTGAATTACCTCCTAATTTGAATGGAGAGTCATATTTGAATTTTTTAAATAATGACTTAGTCGACCTTTTGAGAGATCTTCCATTACAACTAAGAAGAAATATGTGGTTCATGCAAGACGGTGCTTCTCCACATTTTTCACTTGCTGTGCGCGAACATCTGAATGAAACATTCCCTCACCGTTGGATTGGAAGTGGTAGTGATTTTCAGTTTCCACCTCGCAGTCCCGAGTTTAATCCACTTGATTTTCATGTGTGGGGTTACATGAAATCAATGGTCTATGCCGAACCTATAAATACACGAGACGAGTTATGGAATAGAATTCAAGATGCAGCCAATTCAATACGAAATAATCCTGCTACATTTTTTAAAGTCAGACAATCCTTAACCAAACGGTTAAATGCGTGAATAAATGGTGGTGGCCATGTTGAAAACCTTCCGCAGTAGGTCATAATTAGGCTTAAATTTAATTTAACTTCGCACAACTTTAACAAGTAGGTTTTGATAAGAGTTGTAAGTGGTCCTAGTTCAAGTCTGTTCTAATGCTGTCTTCGTTTTATTAACTGGCGTACAATAAATGTGTTTTATTACGTAATTTTTGTATGGTTTTATTTTAATATTATTACCAATTATCAATTACGGTTAGGTAGATGTCAACATTCCATGGCATGCTTGTGTCTTAACAGATTAATGCTACGTCGACACCGTGAAATGTAGTGTAGTGAATTAGTAAAATTCAAATATCTCGAAAATCGTTAATATTTTGAAGATCAAAGAAGTATAGCTTTTTTCTACAGAAATGATGGGGCTATCCAAATTGAATAAGTAAGTTGTAAAATAATGAGCGATAAAAAATTTGTAGCTGATTTCATCTAATTCATATGGCGCATGTGGCGACATCTACGAGTTAACTCAAATCCTCTCACACATTCTTGTTTACCCTTACAAAAACTAGTAAGTAGTAGCTGATCTATTAACAAAAATCTTTTTTATATTTTTCGCTTCAACATTCTGTACCTCAGTAAGGAGCATGCATGAGACTAATAGGTCTATTCTGTGCATGTCTGTAAGATAATCTGTGACTATACAGGGAAATCGCTATTCTGCGTACAACTTTATCTTACAGAATCTTTAAAATAGTTACTGATTTGGTAAATATTTACGTGTGTGTTGACTGCTGTCGTATGTCATTACAGGAATCAGTTCATTTATTTTTTCATAAAAAAATGAACAATCAAATGGCAATATTTATTGGAATTCTAATAGAAGAAGACTACAATTGGTAAAATATGTTCAGTTTATTATAACAAGTTGGTAATTGGGTACTATTTAATCTATTTATAAATATAATAATTTTTAGGAACTTTATGAGAATTCAAAGGAAACGTCTCAGAGATCAAATGGATCCCTTTGATATGCCAAACAGAGCATTTATTCAAATGTTTAGGCTCAATAAACAATGCGTGATAAATCTAATAAATAGTTTACAGCCACACATTAGAATTAGAAATAATAACTCTATTTCACTTGTGAGAAAAGTAAGTAGATATTTACATATATGTGAGTTATAGGTTACTTTAAAATTTTATTTCAACAGGTGCTTCTTACCCTCCATTTTTTAAGTGTAGGGTCTTATCAAAATTCGATAGGAACAAGTGCTTGGTTGTCTGCAAGTCAACCTACTGTTAGCAGATCAATTAACGAGATTTGTTCAGCAATTGTCCAAGAATTATTACCAATGTCAAACAAGGGTAGGCAATGAGTAATTAGATAGTTTAATATATAAAATAAAAATATATTTTTAGATTTTTTTGAAAATATGGTTTTCGAGGTGTGTTGGGGGCTGTTGATGGTACTCATGTAAAAATTCTTGCTCCCTCTGTAACTGATGTGAATCATCCCCTTTTTGTGTATATAAATAGAAAAGGAAAACATTCTATAAATGTAATGCTGGTAACAGATGCCCACAATAAAATTATAGGATGTAATGCAAGATTTCCTGGTTCTGTGCATGATGCCGCAGTGTGGCAAGTTAGTGCTATAAGAAATCATTTGCAAATTAGGTATGAGAATGGCGACCATACTAGTCATTTAATAGGAGATAGTGGTTATCCTTTAGAACCTTGGTTATTTACACCTTTTTTAAATCCTCAGAACCAACAAGAGGAAGTATTTAACAACACTCTGACATCTGCACGTAATGTTATTGAAAGAACCAATGGAATTTTGAAAGGAAGATTTCGCTGTTTGTCCAGACATCGAACACTTATATATCATCCTATGAGGGCAGCCAATATTATTTATACATGTTGTGTGTTTCACAATATGGCCCTAAATGCAGGTTTGGATTTGGATGAAGGGGAAGTTGAATATCCACAAGAAAATGATTACATTGATAATCCTGCAGCAAAAAAAAACAGTCTTATTCAATAACATTCCCAGTTTTAAATTATAATAAAAAATAAATAAATTAATAGAACATAAAACTTTCAAATAAATAAGAAAACAGTCATACTAAATACTTACAATAATAAACTAATAAAACAAACAATCCTTACAAAAATATTATAATTTTCAAATACCTAAACTATGTCCATATTACAATGGA
Source organism: Galerucella tenella (assembly GCA_910591685.1). Taxonomy (NCBI): domain Eukaryota; kingdom Metazoa; phylum Arthropoda; class Insecta; order Coleoptera; family Chrysomelidae; genus Galerucella; species Galerucella tenella. The sequence continues at coordinate 17,560 of CAJUYH010003629.1, read as the reverse complement.
AAGTCAGGGTGTAAAAATTTAAATTTCTTAACTTCAAAATCGAGTTGTTGTTTACGAATTTCAATATTTTCTTTCTCTACATTAATAAATGCTTCGGTAAATTCTTTAATATGCTTACAAAAATTTTCTGTTAAGCTAGTGTTAGTTTTTGTTACATTAATTAAATTTTCAGCCAGCTCGGATAATGGCTTAGATCTTTCTCGCTTATGAGTAGTTGTTGTTGAGGGTGTTACATTTTCAACATTTTTTATTACCGTTTCTGTTGGAATATCTTCTTGTTCTGGTTCTTCTTCATAAAATATTTCATTTTCATTATTATTTGTTACATTGCCAGCAGTAACTGGAATGCCCTCATATGTGGTAACATGTTCATTTCCAGTAACTGTTACCATACCCCAAGCACTCAATGCCCTTTCTTCTAGTGGAGTTAAAATTACTTCTAAAACAAGACCCCACCTGTTTGAATTCTATGCTGACTAATTTTTCTATATTTCGCTTTGGTGCCATATCTTCAATCTGCAAATCTCTAGAATGCAAAATGTAATACCAATAGCTCATTTATATAAATTTACAAACCTTTTTCCACTCTTCAGTGGACAATGCAGGACCTTGTCCAACTGCATTCAATTTTTCCACTAATTCCTCCCACTTTTTATGTAAGTATATAATTTTGATCCATAGTGGGATTTATTGTATTGCTTCTGAAGGCATAATCATTTTCGATTGCTTCTAAATAAATTTCATATTGTTCTGAGGTTGTATTTTTCAGTCTTTTCCTTTTTTTATTTTCTTTATTAGATAGACAGTCATTGTTTACAGGATTATGTGACATAGTGAGAAATGGAATTTTTCTGTAATTTGAGGTTGTCTCTGGTTATTTCGTCAAAGTTATAGGTTAGAATTATCGAAATTTGACGTACAGTAGTTCAAATGTCTACCTGTGTTACAGACAACATCACAGAATCGCAAAGTTGCAGATTATGTTAAATCCCATTTACAGAACTTTCGTTAGCTACAGATTCGTAAGCTATTACGAAAAACACAGAATCGACCCATAATACCCATTATTGTTAATGAAAATATTATTATTTTGGCCTTCTGAACGTAGATTTACAATTTGGCCCATTACTTATGCATTACCCTGTATAATGGCCCCCGCGGATGATCAGGACTGACCATCACTCCCATGTGTAACGGCTCTAAACTATCATGAGAATTACAAACATTTTATTTTGTTTGAAGTTGTTTTTTAATAAAAATTGAGAATTATCTACTATAATATAATTCGCCTATATTTTATTCACCTTAATATTATACAGGGTGTCTCATTATATTCTGACTGTTTTTAAGAGCTTATATCTTCGAAACGGTTCTGGATAATAAGATGCAGTTTCCACAGTTAGGTTTAAATTTACCGTGAGTTTTGTTGTGACACATTTATATAAATGGCGTACTTCCGGTTTACCCGCTAGATAAGTGGCGTATTTTCAGAATACAGTAGATGTAATTTTTTAAATGGGACACCCTGTATATTTAGCAATTTATTGAAAGACGCATATTTTTACTTTATAACCGTACTTTAAAGTTCAAAATCGGTGCACAGAAAGCGAAGTTAGATAACTTTAACTAGAATACTGTAATGATTTAGATATAAAGTTGGAACTTTATTAGCTAAAGTGAACTGTAAAAAACAAATAGAAACATGTTTAAGGGCACTCTAGAACAAATGTTTGATGTGTCTTCCTTCTTGGTCTATACATTTGTGGAATCGAACCAAGTTGTCAAATGCTGCTGTCAGCATTTCAAGAGGAATATTTTCCATTACCTATGCCGTATGTTATTTTTTAATTCCTCAATAGTAGCAGGCATCGGGTTGTAGACTCTATCTTTCAGAAATCCCCATACAAAAAATTCTGGGACAGTCAGGTCTGGGGAATTTGGAGGCCATTCTATTGGACCAGTCCTACCAATCCAATTATTTCCAAATTGTTGGTTAACAGATTCTCTTGCTATGTTGGAATAATGGGGTGGAGCCCCGTCTTGTTGAAAGCAAACATTTTCGGTCAAAATACCATCTTGTTCTAACTGGTTCTAACACAATGTGACGTTCTGTCAATGATCGCAATATTTTTGTGATGTGACATATTAACGCCTCCTTGATTATTATTTATTAATAAGATATCTGAATCATTACAGTATCCCAGTTAAAGTTATCTAACTTAGCTTTCTGTGCACTGATTTCAAACTTTGAGGTACCGATAAAAAGTAAAAATATGCGTATTTCAAGAAATTGCTTAATATACAGGGTGTCCCATTTAAAAAATTACATCTTCTGTATTCTGAAAATGCGCCACATTTCTAGCGGGTAAACCGGAAGTACGCCATTTATATAAATGTGTCACAACAAAACTCACGGTAATTTTAAACCTAGCGGTGAAAATCGCATCTTATTATCTAGAACCGTTTCGAAGATATAAGCTCTTGAAAACAGTCAGAATATAATGAGACACCCAGTATTATATTTTACAAATTTTCGAAACAATGTATTTTATCACACATCACTCAACACAATGGTCAACTAGACATCTGGTATTGATAACTTTCCTGTAAAAATCTGCAGAAGGTCTTGGAGTCCTTGTTCTATTTGGACTATTAAAATCAACTTCGTAAAAACCAAACCTTTGACTAAAAAGAAATTAGAAATTATAATGAATAATGACGAATATGTTTAATTGTTTTTTTTTAAATTAAATATTAAACACGGAAAATATTACAGATAGAATGTAAAATTTGTTAGTTAAAAGAATTGTGAAGATTTTGAACTCCAATTGAAATATGATTTAGCTTCTAATAAAAAATTCAGAGACTCAAAAAGTAAAAGCTTGTTTCTGCTGGAAAATGAAAAAAAAGATATTTTTTCTACGACCGTGCGTTTTAACCCTCTTTCCCGCACGCGTTTTAGTTTTGAAAGTGTCACTTTCCTGCACGTAAAGCTTATGGAAGCAACAATTATTATAAAGATAGGAAGCCATTTAACTTTCACAATGTGAATAATTTGAAAATATAAGTGCCTAATGACATAATGTTTAGTATGTTATAAGCGACTGGGTAAGTAATCGTTTTTAAAATGTATTTTTTTTATGTTAAGTGTAGCTTTGTAGGTTAGAATCAACGGAGATAAACGTTAACTAAAATCATTGATGAAAATCGATTATTCCATTTGACATTCCAAGTGACATTAGCTGCTTCTTTATATGTGTATCAATTGCACACAAATGTTCTTGAAGATTTATCTGATGATTTATAATAAATGTATTCATGAAAAAATAAACAAACTACATAAAATTGATGGAGAAAACATGACGTATAGAATACTGTATCAGTGTGCACTGTATTTTGAAGTGAGGTTAAGACACTAACTTTACTCTTTTTACATCTGCAATCCATTTTTCCCTTTGTACCAACTTGTGTTGCGCAGTAGGAAACTTGTAATATTTCACATCACTGTTATTAGATCCTGTATTTTTACAATTAACGAAACAATAACTGTCGTGCCCCATTTTCCCCTTTATTTACATACAATATACCACATCATCCTCCGACCGAATTGCGGAAATTCACCACTGCGCGCGCTGGGATAGTTTCGCCTATCCCCTCCAACGGTCGACACACAGCGAATAAACCATAATAAATATTTGAAGATAATTGAACAAGAACAAACTCTTAAACTTTGAGTTTTGCAATTATTGATATTAATTTATTACTCACGTATAACCATAACTCCATTGGAAGTTATCCATGGCACTCCAAACTGTATATCCCATAAAAGTGATGTTGTCAATATCCATTGCCTTTTTTATTTCATTTAAATAACTCTAAAAATACGTCAAATTTCAATGCTAGTTATCATTATCAATGAACCGAAGTTATATAATAATTATTACTAACTGAGAATTATTAAATTACAGGATTCACAAAACCTGACTGTGTCTTGAAGGATTGGGTAAAATAGAAACAATATAACATAACATTAACAACATGTGAAAAAATGATAAAGGAACTTGACAATATTTTAAAATAGGTAGTAGAAATGTGCTTCAAACCATTATTACATATTAGATGAAGTCTGTCAGCAACAAAACTATCTTTATAGAAATATCCACGAAGACGAAATGAAAATTTAGAAAAACTTAAAATATCACCACTTTAAATTAGTACCAGTAGCAGCATTGTTTGTGTCGTCAGATAGTACAATCCCAGTGAAGCCCCAATGATAAGAAAGCCATCTATTATACTTTGAAGATATACCATTACCACCTTGTCTTCTTGTGTGTCCACGTGTTACTTTGAAGAATTTGTAATACACTGTGTCTGATGATATTTTGTTCGTGTTCATAACATACTCAATATGACTGACGATATTTGTAATGGCAATCTATATTTTAAATTTTCTTATGGAGAAATTCGTGATGCAAGAGTACAAAAGTTCTTATGCACTTTGGATATTCGAATTTGGTCGATGGCTTTCGAACTGGAGTTTTAGGAATGATTGCAGCTTCATATAATTTTCCATATACACTACATTTTTTTATATATATAATTTTTTTCGTTTCATGCTTCCTTATTTATTTTATGTTCTTGAATACACTTTAAGAAATACTCTCAATGTACTATATTGTAATTATTTTATGGATTTAATTGGCATGTGTATGTGTATATGTGTGTATATGTGTATGTGTGTATATGTGTATGTGTATACATCTATATATGTATATATGTGTATATATATATAAAAATGAACAGATCACCCACGCACAACCTCGGTTTTAGTGGGATTCTTCATGTTTATTTGTAAGATATGATAGATTTGTATTTTATTTGTATTTTTTATTTGTACCTAGAATATTTTTGAATAAACATTATTATTATTATTATTATTATTATTATATGGATGTTATGGTGAATATTCGAGGTACTTTCAAGCATCGAGTAAAAAGTCCAAAGTAAGTAACACATTTTCAGAAAAAGGAGTGGTTTTTTGCTTGACTGCCAATTAATAAAATTCTTGTGGACAGACAGCATCATAGATCCCTTTTGATTTTGTCTGTAGCAAGTTTCTGCTGTGCCTCCGGCTAACGAAATTATGTTAGGTGAAGTACTGTTACACGTTTCGACTTAATCAAAAGCAATCGTACTATTATAGTCGTAGTATTTTGTACACGAAAGGAACAGAACATATGATAGAAATTCTAAAATGTCACAAAATTATTAATGTTTGTGTAAGCCTTGTACCACCTACTTGCGCCAAAATAATGCGTAATGATTAAATTCTGACGTGACGATTGAATAATATTATTCCATTGAATTGTCAATATTGTTCAATTAATGGCCGTTTGCACCAATTGATATTTAAGTAGACTTAAAGTTAAGTGTCGCTTTGAGAAAGTTTTGTTTTGCACCATGAACAACTGGTCATTTTAAGCTGCACCTAGCTAAGCTTAGAAAATCGCTCGCTTATTCTCCACTTTTCTCCAAAGTGAAGATTCCTAACATAACATTATTGTGTTTTCATTGACATACATGTCAATGATTTTTCTGTTTCCGGGTTTTCGTTTTCCGTCTTACAATTTCAAGTGTGTTTATTTTTTAGTTATGAGGAAGGATGTTTATGGAAGATGATCTGGAAGTATTGTATACTCTTGAAAATGGATTTCCAAGAAGACGGTACAACCGTAAAAACTATTATGAAGAATTGGATGGAAAAACCTTTCGGTTTCGCTTTACCAAGCCAACTGTTTTACAGCTCGTAGAAATGCTAGAAGATTCTTTGGGGCATCCGGACAATTTGTAAGCCCATACAGGCCATCAGTTTTCTTATTCTCAATACCCTCTTTGTATTTTGCAGCTAAGGATATTAGCAATTCTTTTTCCCGAAATGTATAATTTGCCGATCTGATTTTCTCATTTTTTACTGTGTTTTCATTTATAAACAATTTTCTTATTTAAAAAACAAGAGAAAAATCCTTTTATTTTCAAAGAATTGACTTTTAACAGCTTTTAATACGTTATTACAAACCACAAAAACGAAAAGTCACTAGAAACCATAGAGAAATAAATAAAACTCAACTCAAATAGCGAGGTTGACTAATGTATAAACACTTAGCTAAGAAGCAGAGCAAAAACATTGATGCAACTGAACTTTAACCAAGCGACCCTTAAATTTTAAGCTCGCCATTGATAGATATTCTAAACTTATACTTCTATTGGTGCAAGCGGCCATAACAGGAGTAAGAACTGTCATTACTTGTCAATATTCTCATAGTACCTAATCCATATATCGTGCGATAGTTGAAGAAAATAGTATATTATGAAACGATCTTGTAATAACCATTACATGATAGTTGCATACACTATTTTTTCTTCGGACAAAATTTTTATTTGAATTCAACAACATTGCTTTTTTTAATATTTAAATTTCATGGGACAAAAATGTTCTAGATTTTTTTTGCTATACCTTGCGGACTTTCTTTTTAAAAATGCCTGAAATTTTGGATATTCTTTAATATCAGTATTGTGTTTATTGTTGGATTGTTAAAATAGAGTAGTGTGTCCAGAGAGATGATGATTTCAATTTGATTGAGAGTTCTCCAAAGTACCTACACTAGAAACACGTTTTCAGAAAAAGATGATATTTATCTTGCTACTCTACAATCCATAAATTGACTCAAAAATTTATCATATACCTTTTTGATTTCGCATGTAATAAACTATTGGATACATTTTTCGCTTTTTCAGCGTGGTGTGTCTGAAAACTCTTCTTTTTATTCTTTTGAAAATTGGAAGGTTTCTACCTTCTTGACAAACGCAAAAGATTTAAACTGTCATAAAGCGCAAATCTCTCAGAAACTGTCAATCATACTACAAGAAATATTGGGTCTTTCCACTTGGTGATTTGAAAATCTAGATTTCTATTGGTCAATTTTTAAGTTTTTTGATGAAAACCAGTATTATAATGAGTATCATTATGAAACTGAAAATTGGCATCCAATTAATAACTTATAGTAAGTATAGGTAGAAAAAAATATTCTCTTACTTCTTCGTGATAAAAGTTAAGATCGTTTAATTTTACCTTGATGTAATGCACTCTCCTACCATCATTTTGGTTGTCTAAAGTAGGATATCCATTTTCAGTCATAAATATTTTGGGATTGTTGTACATACGCTTAATCCAGTTAAAAACATATCTTCCGGTCCATGGGACTACCTATAAATGTACGAATTTATAATGCAAGTAATTGATTCAATTTCGTAGACTGAATACACAACAGGTCGAATTGTTTACATTTGCAGGGTTAGCATTGTACGTCCTCCCGATGAGTTGACCTATCAGGTCATCGTCTATCCATATTGTGTATATAATAATAAACTGAGAAAAAATGAACGAAAAAAATTAATATGGATTTGCTGTAAAACAAAAAATGCAGGCATGAACATGGAGAAGGCAATGGAATAATTGAATGAAGGAAATAGGACAATTTTTGTTCAAGTATAATAAAATATGAATTTTGAAGGTTATCAATACATACAATACAATAGAGTTATGTCCCTAAATATCTGCAGCATTATATACAATTCCTCAAAAAATAAATTATTTCCTAGAAGAAAATAGATGGGCCTAGAAAAAGTATAGTTTTTTCCGTCTTCGCCTATTTCTTCTGATATTAAATTGGAACTGATACCGCCAAAAAGTTCCAACCCCAAAGGGGAGTTTCAGTCCTTATTTTCACTAGTTATATCGCAGAATAATTAAGAATATTTTTCAAAGACAGTGACCGTTCAACTAGTAAGCAACAACTACTTTCCAAGCTATAGGCCCCGCTAGGTATTGAATTACACCTCCAAGTCAAACATGGTTGGTATATCTACAAGATATTAAGTGTTAGAATAATAATTATTCTGCGATATCTATTGGTAACGCGCTTTATTAAATACGACAATATTACAGGAGACTGTGAACATTTTTTAGTTTATCTGTTGTTTAGTTCTCTTTCATTCCACTGTATCCTGGAATCCACAATCTGATGTTCCATTCATTCAGTTTTGGATTCAATACAGGACATGGTGGGGAGTTTGGATAGAATATGGATTTCTCCACCGTTGATTCCACTTATATAACTATGAAGTAGTGCTGTTTTCTCACTGTATTTGTCTCGTAGTTTGGTGATGGTTGGCCTATTTTTGATCCCTCAACTGTGTTCTGAGCCAGTGAGTTAAGTATCCAGAATAGCAGAGTCAACAAAAAAGTAGTAAACAAACTAGAACAGTGCCATTGTTTAAAGAAGATCATAAATAGGTTTTATTTCACATTTACAGAGACTTGTAACGTTGATTTCTACCAGATATATAGTTAGTTCGGTATTTAAGTTATTTAATATTTGTATTTGTTGTAGTACAACCTGTATATTAATTTATAAATAAATTTTTAAAAACAAACGTTTTAATTTAAAAATTAAAACTAGTGTCCGTTTTTTAGCTACATGCCGGCTTCGAAGTGCAGGTACTGACACTTGGAATAATTTAGGTATGCAAGGAAAACTAGGAACTCTGGCAAGATATTTGGAAAATAACCTTCTCCAAACTTGTAAAGTAAATTAGTTACGTACTAATTCGTGTGCTACATATGTTTTCAATAGAAGGTAATAGATTAACTTACCTTTATAAAGTCAGCTGCGGTAGGTTCCCAGAACGAAGGCTGAGTCATTTCCGCTGCTTGGTCTCCAAGTATAGTGGGAGGATCGGTAATAGGTGGTTCAGAACTCAAACTAGCTACCATGTATGTTGTATATACATTTAATGCAAAAAAGTCAGATGTACCGTTTATGTAGGCAATTTCTTTTTGGGTTAATTCGGGCAGTCGAGATTGTTTTCTCCCCTCTGCTTTGCTTCGTTCTGCTACTCGAGATTTGACAACTTCTGGAAAGTCTCCAACATATATGGGATGAGCAAAAATACCAAGCTAAAAAAAGTTATAACTTTAATCAGATACCACAAATTATTATTATCGATATTAAAATAAATTATGAGACTTAGAACGGAGTCCTATAAAGCTTAGATGATGAAAATTATATTGCTAGTGATAGCTTAGAGTGAACAAAAGAAAAGTATAAAAAATTTAACTAGCTGGTTTTTAAAAGCATCTACAGTAGGGTTTCCGTTATTTACCAATTTGATTTTTGACTTTGCAGCGCCTCGAAAATTTTTAGTTAGCTAAGCACGAAGATCAGAAACAGTATGTTGTAAGTGAGTATAAAAAAAATTTTCCAAATGCCACCAAAGAATGTTTAACAAAATAAATTTTGTTCATTAATGTGTTGGAAAATTTGTCATATTTTTATTAATAAAATGTAATAATTTAAGTTTAATTTATATCGTCAGTAATATTGTTTGGTTATTGAAATATTTAACACTATTTGTAACTGTGATACAGTTGAAATCCGATATTTTTTGCAATAAACAATAAATTTTAATATAAACAACGATAGTTTTTTGGTCAAAATACAAAAGAATATGATAAGTTATTTTTAGTTGAACTTTAACTTTGAATAACTTTTAAGCAAGTGAATATATCGAAAAATATTAAGAGAAAGCTTTTGTGGAGCGTTCAATTTTCTACAAAAATAATTGTTTGCCATCGCCATTTATAAACTGTCATAGAGACATAAAAATTAATTGTAAAAAGTGCCAAAACCCCATGTTATTTAAATGGAAAATGTATCGTCTTGGAGGCACGGTTTATTATTAATATCAAGGGCTTATATAAGTCTGATATTTTCCTTAGGTCGTGAACTAAAAATTTTCGAGGCGCTGCAAAGTCAAAAATCAAATTGGTAAATAACGGACACCCTAATCTACAGGTATAGTACATTCAATAGCCTCCTTGGTGTGACGTATATCCGGGTTTTCGTTATGTCGTTTATTTTATTTGCTATTTGGACATATAGCTAACCTTGAATTTGATAAATGAAACCATCAGGATCGTATTCAGCCAAGTTCGAAAAAGTTATGAAATTAATAATTCCCAGCATCTTTTTCTAACTGAAAATACTTGTCAACTTTCAATATGCTGATGTTTTCCGTGTATTTAGGCACATTTTTGTATTATTCGAATAAATATAACAATAAGATTAATATTCACTTTTCATAAATAATAATTGACCGTAAGCAACAAAGTCAAAATTTAAAATATAAAGATTTAGTTTTCTATTCCTCCGATGCTTGAAGCAGCCAAAAAATCGTTACCAATAAATTTTGGTGAAAATTGATTTGATTAATTAATAATTTTATTTGAATTTGACTCGATCAATAATTTGTTAATAATTGTTTATTTATTGGTTATAATTAGATATGACTAGCTAACCACACAACCAAACCTGTATTATAAAACAATCAACATTTTTGCAAATAGGTTTAAGTCGATCCTAACATTTCGATATCATAAAAAATTTTACTCTATTGTTTGAATTATACAGATATCTATGAAGATTTTATTTGATTTTTTTAAATATAAAAATTAATATGACCATTTTTGATAGGGTTACCCAATTAAATTATATTCAGAAACTTATTTCATTCAATAAATAGTTATTTATGATAAGTGCGTGAAGTTATACTTTTGCGCACGAGTTGCGAAAATTCGCAACGAGTGCGCAAAAGTAGGTACTTCACGCACAAGTGCCATACAAAACTTTATCTACGACCAAAAATAAACAAATGTTTACTGTAGTTTACTGTATTCACTCATGTCAATGTTCATATTTAAATTTATCATCGATTTTAACATTGAATAATGTGACCATGAAGTAGATGATTTCCATTGCAATGACTTTTCGGAAAAATATGCTATTAGAACATCTTTGGTGTAATTCCTGACTTTTTTAGTTGTTACACCATTCTAAAAAATCAGCATAAGATTTCGTGTAAATTTTTTGAGATTTCTATGCAACCAGATTATTAATTGCATTTCCAGCAATTTCGGCAATTTCAGGTGGTGTGCAATCCGAAGAAATGCATTCTTCTCGAGGTTTTTCCATTTAAAATAAGTGTAATTAAAATTTTTAATATAACAGGAAATATTTTTCACTATGTCTGACACTTCTGTCAAATTTACTGACAGCACCAAAGTTAATACAACAAACGACCAAATTCAAGGCAACTTGTAGATACTAATTAGGTATGTAGCTAAAAAGAGTATTAAAATGAAAACCCCATACTATACTTTTTCTATGACAACATATCGTTCACGTTTAATACATGCATACATTGCAAAAACTTTGAAATAAATAAACTGACAATATTTCATTACTCCGAATTCCCCGCTAATGGGCTTTCTATCAGAATTGAAATATGAATTGAAAAAATGTAAATTTTTTTATTGCTATTCCTAATAGGTACACAGGAATAAGAGCCTATAAATATGTATTTGTAGAAAACAACTATGAAATTACTCGTTATCTACTAAAACTTTGACAGAAACGATCTGCTGACATTTCATCAATTTGTCGCTGGACGTCATAATTTGACAAGCCGTAGTCTTCGATTTTAGAGCGAACCTAAACCTAATACGAAATATTCCATTTCGCATTAGTTGCTTAGCAACTTTCCTAGCAGCCGATGCAAAAATGAAATTTTGTACAAAATGTGCTTGCTTATGATTGAAGTTATAAAATGAACATTTATCGAGGTTGTCGTAGAAAAATTTTTTTTTGGTTCGTAAATGACTAATTTCAAAGGTGCTCGTAGATAAATATTACGTTTATCTGATACGTCGATGAAGGACGTTTTTAGTTCGGTTCTTATGGCGGTTTTACACCAAACCGACTAGTTGAGTGGCTGTTTAGTTGCTGTTTCAAAAAACAAAACCCATCTGTTTGATTTTGAAATAAAAAGGAAAACGTCGTACACGCAGGTATTGGTATTCTTTTTTTATGAAAATAAATAAATAACCTTGCCGGACTGATAACATAAACACGCAGCTCGCCGCAACTCAAGTTGATAACACAGCCGTTTACACCAAACCGACTGAGTTACAGTAAACGCAGCAACTCTTTGAAGTTACCGACATCGATCGGGGAGCGAAAAACAAATCAGCAACTGTTCAGTTGCCGAAAAATCTCCAAAAAGTTGCAAAAAGATGCGGTTTTTTTTTTCAACTTGAATTGCTGTTTTGTCGGTTTGATGTAAATCCGCTTTAGACTATGAGAAAAAAAATGAAGTTTCCAACACAACATCAAACAAATATTATACTCACCATAAACTGCATCATTCTATTAGTTGCATCTAGATCTGCTGTTTTGTTAGACGCAGGTATGTAAACAGCATTATTCAGGGCAATAGATAATTTTCCTGAAAATTTTAATTTGAAATTCGAAGCAGTTAAACTAAAACAATTTATCAAAGTCTTAAGCTTAGAATAAACCCACGAAAGTTAACAGTCAATGAAGGAATTATATAATATTGAAATACTTCAGGAAGTTAGTTAACAGAATGATAATCTATGGATTTGTGGTGTGGTGGACAAATACCAAGCATGTGAAAGCAATCAGGATGTTAAGTAATACATAGAGACTAGCATGCCTGTGTGTCACGCGATCATAAGAACCTCTTCTACAGCGGCGGTGGAGGTTCTATTGATCTCCACACCCATTTTATGAGGATATCGTACTCCATGTATTCCAGTTACTGGCAATGACAGAGGGCACCAGTTCAAAACCCGTTTCATAACATCTAACGGCATAAAACTCAAGCTTATAATATTTTATTGGTTGCTATCTTCTTTGATAGTTTGCGGTTTACGTGTGAGGTTAGTGAAGTGAAGAAAGAGAAATGGAACATTTTGTATAGTGGCTCTGTATCTGTTGTATCTGTAGAATAGGGAGGGTGAGCTTAGGCATACAGCACTTAGGCCACATATGACCCTTCCGTTTCGTGGTTGAAAATGGTTGAACGGAATAAGTGTCACCGATTAATTTGAATGTGATTTTCTCAAATAAGTTTAACAGCTTATTCCTCATCAACCATCTCTCGTTTTTCTCCAAATCATTGTTCTCCTTTTTCCTAAATTGTACTGGTATAGAACATAATATATTCATCAGCAAAAGTGTAGTACTTTGTGTGCAATTGTGTTGTTTCTCGACTACTAACAAGTAAGATATATCATTTTTATTTGTCATAATAAATATTATTCCGTTCTTTGATTATTATCAAACAGTTTTGATTGCTTTTGGTCAAGAACAAGCACGCCACATTTCGATTTATGTATTTCTTCATCATAACGCCATCGTAAACTGAAAAATGTCAGATATATTCAATTCTCTTTATAATAACCACCCTCATATCCCAATACCTTCCTACAAACTAATAAACAGAATCTGCCAAAAGCTCCAATTCTCTTTTCCAACAAAATTCTTTCCTACTTCTTATGACGTTTCCCCTTGGCTATCTGTTGCACCTAGTATCGATACCCGACATACAAAATTCAACAAACACAAAGTACCCATCCAAGTTATCACGACCAGCTTCAAAAATGTTATATCGGAATATCACTACAACATAATTTACACAGATAGATCAAAGATGGAAAATGGCACCTCATGCGCTGTTATTATGAATTCCGTGACAATTGGACCAAGATTACCAGAAGCATTCAGTATTTATTCAGCAAAACTATATGCAATTCACTTAGCATTACATATATGCAGAGATCAGTTAATATATATATATATATATAAATAATATATAATATAAAAACAATATTTAACAAAATAAACACATAAATGAATGATGTAGATTTGATATTAGTTATAAATAATTCTTAACAAGTATATAAAAATAATGGGGTGGACAAACAAAGGTGTGTGGAAAACAGAGAATATTATAATAATGCCGAGGAACTACCGAGTTGCTGCGCGGCGTTGTTCTCGCGCACATCCAATTATCGCACTCCTTAACAAATTGCCGATCCATGATTGGTCAAACGACGACTGTTGTAAATAACGGACATTCAAATTGCAAATAAATATCTACTGGACCAAGGGTTATCTTTTCTGTTTTAGCAAAGAAAAATGCTATTTTTGTGAAAAAAAAATTTAAATATATTTTTTAACAGTGATAGTAAAGAGCTTATTTATAACGGAAAGATATATTTCTACGGTAGTGAAGTAAAGTTTACTAAAAGTGAAAATTCCTGGTATAGGAAAGAATGTTTTGTATTTTTAATAAGTATCTTATAGTTTCTGTATAGAGATAATAGAAAAGTTGATTTTACTAACTCAGTTAATTAGTTTTATTACCACAGTGGAAATTCTACTTGTCTTAGCCAAAAGAAGTTTAGGAAAGAACGCTTTGCTGGGAATTTTCTCAGTGTATTTCGATAATTTTGTAGAAGGCGCCACATAGGCCACGTATTATCCATAATTGTACGCTAAACTTTTTTGTCTATATTATCGCTACATTTGTGAAAAATATATAAAGCCACATACACAACTACATTCTTTGAACGTAATTTCATTGAAAAATATTCATGTAGTCAATCACTAAAATGTGATTATCTCTAAAGCCGTTATGGTTTGGAGAAAATATACCTTTTTTTGTTGAAATAATGTGGCTTTAATTGTTTGTTACAAAAGTAGCGTTAATGTGAAAGGCAAACAAGTTTTGCGTACTACCTTTATGCCTCATACGTGGCCTATGTGGCGCCATCTACAAAATACATCGAAATAGATACAAAACTACGATTTCTCATATAAAAAAACCCCCAATCTAACCTCAAATTTTTGTGTATATCCGTCAAAATGCGTTAAAGTTATTGTGAAAAACGAAAACTAAAATTTCATGTTTAACACCCTGTATCTCTCTTAATATCAACATTTCATGAAGGCTAGTTGATTTAAATCGCAATATTTTGAAATGAAAATTGTACTGTACTTCTATGTACAATTACTTAAGGACCACCCTGTAGATAATTATTGATTGAACAAACCATACTGTACCACTGCTAATAACCCAAGGTAATTGATGCAGTTTGTTTCTAAATAAAAAAAAACTGAAAAATTATGCCCAGGTATGTAGATCGAATTTACAAGAAAATGGACCGAAAATTGTATAAAAAAAAATGTTTAATATTAATCTTAACCACGGAGGTCACTTGGTTGTAGATGAGATGCAACTTAAAAAAAGGCCAAAAATCTATACCGCAAGGGAAGACTAGAATTAGAGTGTGTCTATGCAAACGGAAGCAAACTATTATACGGATGGACAAAAAACGTAGGCTTTAATGTCAATAACGTAGACAGAGATGAAATATTGATATTTTAATTGGTACCTAAGCATTTTCTGAAAGTTTGTTCCATCAAAAGAAAACAGGTTTAAGATTACCTTTTTGCGACGGTCTGAAATCTTCTTTATATAGATACCAAGTCTTGGCGTGAGCCATGAGAACATTGTAAATACAGCGGTAAATAAAAACTGCCTCAGCATTTATATTGGGCGGAAAATATCCATAACCATATCCTCCTAGGCAAATATGCGCAGGCTCGTTAAAAGTTATCCAATATTTAACGTCATCTCCAAAATAGTGAAAGCATACTTTTGAATAATTAGCAAACCATTCTGGAAGTGATTCGTTGATAAAGCCACCTAGATTTTGTAGACTTTGAGGTAAATCCCAATGATACAAAGTAACTACGGGTTCAATGCCATTATCTTTCAGTCTCTTGATTAAGTTTTGATAATGAGCAACAGCTACCATATTGACTTCATTTTGAAAACCTTTGAACAAAGGAATAGATTGTTAACGTCTATTATCACATGTAAACAGATTTTGAGAGGGAAGAAAAATACATAATTATTGATTCAAATGACAATAATAATATTTCTCGCCTGTTGGTAAAATCCTTGTCCAAGGAATTGAGAATCTGTAATGCTGGACGCCTAAATTTTTCAATAAAGCTACATCATCTTCGACTTTGTGGTACGAGTCGCAAGCCACATCACCATTTGAATGATCTATAACCAGATTTGGATTTTTGTGAAGTGCCCTATCCCATATACTCTCCGATTTCCCATCTTCATTCCATGCACCTATTAAAATAATTTCCTTATAAAGTGTGTCCACTCAAGTTCGCACCATGTGGGAAACTTTTTTATTGTCAATTCTAGGAAAAAGACTTATTTTTCATGAACTTCACTCTACTCAAGAGTAAAGTACCTTTAAATTTGACAATATAGAAAAATATTGAAAATAGAAGATGATCAGAATTGAAAACTACGTTCAATCATACGATTATATCCATTTATATTGAAAAATGTATAATTTTGTTTAAACCTGGATACAATAACAATGCAAATTTTACTGTAGTTACGTGTAATCTAGGATGCGCAGACAAATTAATGAATGTTTGATAGCTACAAATGTTTGACAAAACGCGTTTGAATTTTACGCAAAAATGGTAGCGTTATCAAAAAAATAGAAACAATATTAAACAAGCACAAACCCTATTTTTTCAATGTGAATGGTTGCAATTGAATATCTGAACGTAGTTTTTAGTTCTGATCAACTTTTTTTCATAACATTTTTCGATATTGTCAAATTTAAAGGTACTTTACTCCTTAGTGAAATTCATATTTTTGACAAACCTCGTATAATACGGAGAAAAATTGATATATGATTATTTTATTTTAGGTTTCAGTATACTCAAAGCAAATTATAAAGAATGAGTTTTTTTTTCCTAAAATTGATAATAAAAAAGGTAGAACGTGTCGCGGGACACACGGTAGGAACTTTAGTTCCTTTTAAGCAAAAGTTATGTAATACATCTGACGTTATAGATAAACAATTTACATATTCTTTGGTGGTTGAGTAGTAAGCACACCAGACTCTCACGCAGTAAACCCGGGTTCGATTCCCCGCGAGGAATTTTTTTATTGTTAATTTTATTTTTAAATAATCATTCTGCTTGATATTAATAACGACAACAGGTAGACGTTTGAAATATTTAGCAGAATATTTATTATTATAGATAATGGTACGGTACCATCCATGAGGGAGTCCGACTGGCAACATCTACTTATAACAGCATCGTATATTTAAAAAAGGAAACCGTATCACTATACAAATTGGACATTCGTTTACCACAAAATAAGTGGAAACATAAAATTGAATTGTTAAATTTTTAATTTGAATTTATATTACAGTTTATAGAAATTTTAATTTTCTAGATTTTTCCTAAGTGGGTCGTAGAAAAAATATGCTGCTCGACTCGTGTGGATTGTCCATATCGCACTTGAACGATTGATCTTGAACGATCTTCGTCCTCGTGCGATATGGCCATCATATCCACACTAGTTGCACAAACTACAATTTCTTTCAAAATATGCCCTTTTACATTTAAAAACTACCTGCCAAATATCCAATCAATTTATCCATCCATTTTAAAGTTAACGAATTAAAACATTCAAGTTTTCAAAATTTCAACACCCTGTATTTCGAAAAGTAGCTAGACCC